>JBBPCZ010000001.1:48035687-48054839 GCA_037974445.1 Brycinus macrolepidotus | reverse complement strand
ATTTGTTTTCTTTGAATTATTCAAGTTCTGTAAACACTGCATCATTTCTCTTATTTTGATGTTTTGTCATTTCCTTTTGTTTGGATATTAGGAGAAATATTGTCAGCAGTTCTTAAAAACTAAGGCAAAGCTGTTCAGTTCAATATTAGCTTCTGTAAAAGATAAAACCTGAGAAACTGAACATTTTTGCAGTGGTCTCTTATTTTTTTCTGGAGCTGTATAATCCAGACTAGGCTGAATGCTTTCGTATAACTACTCAGCATTGGTGAGGGTTCACAATGAATGCAGAAAACAAGCTAAACAAGCTTTTTTTTTTTTTTTACATTTTTCATGTTTTTGTCATGATCTCTAGGCCCATCTTGCTTTTTAACTGGTTGGTCAGCACAGAACACTCATGACACACGCTCCTCCCATTTAAAGCAAGAAAAAAATGCACCTCAGTCTGCAAAAAATGTGTAGACCCCCTCCCTTAGTCTGTCGCTTTTACTTTTTGGCTTAGAGGAAAGCAGAACCAAAACCAACCCATAATCATCATCATCATCATCATCATCATCTTCATAATTACTTTCATTACCATAATCTTTGTCAAATGTGTGTTTTTGTGTGTCTGCATTCACACTTGAATTTGAATTTGGAACGGTGTGTGGTTTATACACTTGTGTCTACAGAAGCATGTCCATTGTGGTTGGAGTGGAAGCACTCACTTTAGAACAGCCTCTAATTGACATAGACTGCAGCACAGCCCCTAATGACATCCATGCACTTGAGCTGCCATTGAAAAGCAGAAATGTCTGTCTCTCTCCATTTTTATTACTCCTCTCCAAGGTCCATCGAGGTCCATTTAACGGGACTGTGGACCCCCCCTCTCTTTCCCCCCACCTGTCCTCCTTCTGTCTGTCTGTCCTTCCTTCCTATTTCCCTTTAAAGATGTGGTTTGGGCATACTTACGAGGGCTGCTTTCAGAGTAAGCTGTTTATCTGCTCTTGCTTGAAGTGCTTCCAGGGCTTTAGAGCACAGAAAGGTCAGGGTGTGAGGAAGCGGGGCGAGCAAATGCGGCAGCAAGCCCAGTGGGTCTGCGAGTGTTTTTACCTCCATCAGCCCACTGGCCCTTGGCATGAAGCTAGCAGGTTGGGTTAACGTTGTTATCGGCTGGATTTAGCAAGCAGAGAGTATTATGGTAATATGAGCTGAAGCTGGCACAGCTCAGTGAGTGGGATCAGAATGAGAGGAGTCTGCTGAGGCGACTGAGGAGTGATGGGGCCCTCTTTACTGGCCACATCGCTTTAATGTCCTGGAGAGATGTTCACATTTAGATCTGTAAACCTCCAAAACACATCCAGAGCATGCAGTCTGGGTCTGACAGTGAGATTTTGCCTAAACTGAATTATTTTTTGGGGGTTGTAATGTGATGCAGGCTATTGCTGCTTTTGGAGAGAAAGTGTGTGGGGGTGGTGTTTAATGGTAGGAAAAAAATGTAAAAATATAACATTACGGTACTTAAAGGCATTTTCATGAGACATGATACACTATATGGACAAAAGTATGGCTATCTCTCACTGTGAACTATTTACATACTTCAAAATGATGCGGTAATACAGCCACCAAGAGGAGGATTAAAATAACACAGACATTGATTCCGTGATTTGTATACAACTCGGTAATCAGGGTGCATCTTCAGAAATCTGTTTGACTGATGTCCAGTTTTTTAGATGACAATTGTCTATGAGAATATGATAAGAGCATGAAAAATATGTTTTACTTAAACCTGCTTTATTGCATAAAATATTGTTGACACATTTTACCTTTCAGTTGTGCACTGTTTACTCTGTTGTGAAATTGAGTTTTTCTGGGGTTTGCATCAGTAGAACAGTTCTGCTAGATTTAATAATAGCTACGAAAATTGTTAGAACAAAGGTTTTTTGTTGCAAAATACTGTATTACATTGATATGTTAAATGCATTTTTATATGAGGAAAAATAACGGACAATTGATAAAATAAAAGAAAAGAAAAGAAAAGAAAGGGCTAGGGTCCCATTAGCTGCTTGTTACTATGCAGTTTGTTGAGTTTATGGTACACCCCTTGTTGTTATTTTCAGTCTCTGTAGAGTTGTTCAAGATAATTTTTCCATGTTTCAGTATTTTAGAAGCATTATACCCATGATATATTCATAAAACTATACTGTGATGGAATTTAACATGACAGCATCATCATATTGTGCATCCTAATGTGTCTAACCTGTACCTCTGCATTCTCACTTTTTTTTGGTCTTTCGTCCGGTATGACACCTTCATAGATGACCACATTGTTTTACCCCATTTCCACCTATAGTTCTTCTGCACCATCTATTACACAGCTGGCTTTCAGCTATTAAAAGTGGCAATCCACCTGCATGCATAGACTCCGGACCGAGCTGTTTTATTTTTTCTCTTTAATGCAATGGTGCAGTATGCCCAGGTGGCGTTTCTTTTCCACAGCAATGTGCCTGGGCTCTTTTCGCTTAAGCTGCACTTTCCACTTTACTTACCTTGGCCTTGTTTGGCTCACCAGTAATGAGGTCCAAGGGAGCACAGCTTGCTTGCCACTGTGCAGTTTTGCGTCCCCCGACAGGCCGAGTTAACTCGCATTAGCCCCAGGTTGGAAAATCATTTACTCCTGCTCATTGGGATCTGAGATGCCATTATTGCTACACTGTGTTTATAGGCTTCCCCAAGGATAAAGCAACATTTAGATTACCTGGCCTCATCGTGTGGGCAAGTGTGTGTGTATGTGTGCGTGTGTGTTTGGTGCAATGATGGATCTTACCTCTGCGTTTAAGCCGAAAGGCTGGAGGTTTCTGCTGACCCAAGACTAACCACTGCTTTACTCTCCTCTCCGGACTAGCGGCTTAAGCCAAGGCTCTAGCCATCACTCAGACAGCTTCAGCCTCTGGAACATTGCTGCTCTTTTATTCGTTCTCTTTCATCATCGTTTAAAAGGTCTTTATTGTCTGTGGGTCCAAAATTGCTGTGCGTCTGGATTGCATGCGCATAGCGTTGAAATTGTGCGCCCCCGAACTAAAACAGAGGAAATATGGCCACGAATAGTCTTGCATGTCTTTGAACTGCACCATGAATCTTACATTTGAACCTCTTAAAACACTTCAAAGATGAAAAGCTTTGCTTCAAAGGCCTTGCATTGCCTCAACAATCCTTGCGGAAGAATATTTAAAATTATATTGGGTTGAAGCATGCGCATTATCTCCGAACCTATGAACCCTGTTGCTTTCGACCCGTGTTCCCCCTACCATGGGAGAAGTGGGAAATGACTGCACTTGTTAAATGCCTATAAATGGAAATTGTAATTATTTTGAGCCGGCACCACTTCAAAGGACTGCTTTCATGACCTGGATAAGTTAGCATTACTTAGCGCTTAGCAGCCAGTTACTTAGCCAAGAATGTTCCAAAATTGTGAAACTTCATTTTCTCACCTGACCTCTTAATACATTAACAGGAATTGCTCACATGTATGTGTATCAAAAGGGGATGTTTCGCAGCTGTTTCAAAATGTTTGAAGGGATTTATCTCCTTGGCTCATGGAACTCGATGACATGGGACATGGCGTGAATGATTAGATATACATTTGTATTCAAAGTTTGAACAAAATATAAAATGTGACATAGCTTTGGCAAGGCCACATTTTATGTTTCGTATTTCATGTTATTATCTTTTAGTAGCTGTGCATTGTGATGAGCTTTCACAGTGAAGGCTTATCTGGTTTAGCTAAAACAAAGAAATGAGGTGTGTGAGAACAAAAAGTTACGTCCAAAGGTTGGAATTAAAATTTCGTTTTGGCTGGTCAAGTCAAAACTAGGGGTCAGTTCCTGTACGAAGCCTAGTCTTGAGCTAGATTGCAGAGTCAGTGATATATTGTCACTGGAAACTTCTTTTAATCTTAGTTTAGACATAATTTGGACTGCAAACTGGACCTACATAGTATGCATAAACAATTCACCCGCTAAGTAATGGTTAGAGAAAGAACTACAAAGTACTGATGAACATTTTTAGTTTACATTCATTTTTTGAGCAGATCTTTTGGATTGCTGGTGTATTTTCACTGAGAACTTGTTTTGTAGCCTCTGCTGCGGTGTTCCTCTGGTCCTGAAGGCCCTCCTGATCAGCACATTTTAGATTTTTCCAAGCTCCCAACACACCTGATCCAACTAATCAAATATTTAACAAGTCTTTCCTGGGGTGAAGTGGATGTGGAAGAGTGTGGGCAGGGCAGGTGGGCCTCCAGGACTGAGGCTGGGAACTACTCACCTTGAAGGAGTGTAATGTTACACTCAGCCCATGATCAAATTCGACTCTTGATGCTGGGTTCAGGATTCAGTATTCTCACAATATTTTGAACAAAATTTGAATGCAAAAAAATGAAAAAAGATTGAAAATGAAAACAAGTTGTTGCGTAATCTGCTAATGAATTTAGAGCTATATGGCACATGATGCCAACATGACTGGGTTGTTGATTGGGTAAAAAATGCAATTGCCTCAAATGGCAAAATATTAGAATGTCTATTCTCCGCAATACACATTGTCACACTTGCAGTATCACATCACAGATTGCATTGTAATAACACTGAGTCCTGATGCATTGTTAGACCCTTAGCCTCTAGATAGGGCTGATGAACCCAGGTCCTGGAGATTGACTGTCCAAAGTTTAATCCCAGCCTTTATCCAACCCACCTGATCTGAATATTACAACTTTCTGAATTTTCTCTGCAGGATTTTAGATTTCCAATAGTTAGAATGGGTGTTCCTGCACTAGCAAATTGAGGGCACGCAAAAAAAGTGCCAGGGGTCCCCCTTAATTCTCCAACACACACTCTCATAGTAGAGTACACACACTTATCAGTGCATACTTATTATTTAGAAGTAATCTTCAAATGCAACCGTGGCTTTGACTCTCCACTTTTATCGCAAACGCCCTGATGTTGCACTGATAATTAAGATGTCTTTTAGATGGTGAGAAGGAGGGATAAAAGAATCATTGAGGAGCCTTGTGACATTTAGACACTCCGTTACCCCCAGCCGTGCACTCGGAGGAAACATGGCACACTCTGAATTATTAAGCAGCTGTCTCAACAGAGACCGAGCCTCTCCTGTGTATTTATTTATATTAGGACTTATTATTCTCCATGTTTTCTGATAAAAAAGACCAGCAACTACCAGCTGACACCAAATCAGCGCCGCAGACGCTAATTGCAGAGGGAGTGATTGGTCACGTTCAAGCGTAATGTCATTTAAAGCTAGTAATTAGCTTTTAGGGGTTATTTTTTCAATGCCATAGATTGTCCTTATTGTCATAATTAAGATTATGTCCATAAGCTCACTGCTTCTTATAATATGAAGGGTGTCAACGTATAAGAAATCCCTGCTTTACAAGTAAAGCCTCTTATTTTCCTCATCTGATTTTCTGATCTGCATGTTCCTCAGTGTGGAAGTAAAAGTTGTAGCTGTTGAATAATGAAGAGAGATCAGAATGGCTTGTTTTCTGATTTAAACTGAATATTAATTCTCTGTGCGTGTATATGTGTGTATACATGGGGCAGTGTCATAGAAAAGGCATGTTCCGGCATGTTCACTCAGAACAGTTTCATTAGGCATGTGCACTCCCGCACACGTCCACCTTCACACACACGATTAATCCACTCATACAGATACTAGAACACTGCTACATACACACTCACACAGGCCTGTCTGCTTCAGATAGCAGCAGAGGAAGAGTGTGACCTTGCTTCGGCAGCGGACATGCTTCAACTGGGCTGAAAACAACGCTGACACACTCCTGGAGTGACAGCAAAAAGGCCCCCTCTGGAAATGCAATGCTGGCTGGAAGTAGGAGCCCCAGCAAGCCCCATGAGCCAAAGAGACAACAGAAAGCTACAATTTGTTCCTCCACTCCCTTGTTTTCTTCCACATCCTTGTCATTGCCCTGCTGTTTTCCAGTCTCCGCTGTTTCTTTCCCACTCTGTAGCAGTTCAGCGTTAGCCCTGCTGTGGCCCCAAAGCCCAGTCATACACTCACTAATGGATTGTAGTCTTGGTGCTCGGCCATTAGGCGCTCAGTGCGTGGGCATCTACACAAAGAGCTTGTTTACAGAACGCAATTATTCTTAGTTTGTTGAGTTTGTTTACATGGAGTGCTTCCCACCTCCATTCGTGTGTCATGTTGATATTATATTAATCAGGATCATTTTACTCGCTCTTTAAGGTTTAGCAAAAAAAAAAAAAAAAAAAAAAGTGTAATAGTTTCGGATCAATAATATATTCCGCTTGCAAAATACACAGCGTATGCATATCAAAGAGACAAGAGAGCCCAAACACTATAACTGCACTGCACATGTCTTTCTCACGTGCATCTAAAATGGCTAAAGGAGATATTTCTGAAGAGATTAGATAGAAGATAATCCTTTCGCACAAGGAGGGGAAAGCAAGAGTTTCTAAAAAAGGATGAAAAGATAAAAAGAGAATATGGGACTCCTAACAACCATGCAAGACCTGCTGCACAACCAAAATTGTTGTGATAAACAGCATTTTTAATCTTTTATCTTTGCAAGATACACACTTTGAAAAGGTGCTACAAAAGGTACTTAGAATTGTGCCATAGAACCCTTTTGCTTCCCCAAAGAACTATAGAGATTTGCTAGTTTGAGAGCCCTTTACCCCACCAATTTTACAGGGTTCATCGAAGAATCTTTACACTGATTTCTTTAAACTTTAAAATGGCTCTTCACACTCACACTTCCCATTTGCAGAAACAGTTCTCCAAAGAACCTTCTCTCTTCTTCAGGGGACCAACAATGGTGCTTCTATGGCATCACACAACAAACGCTTTTTGGCTCTTTTTAAAGAGTGCTGGAGAAAATCAAGCTTCACTCTCTCACTTCAGATGTGAAAAATCTACAGGTGTTTCTGTCCATCCTTCTACTGTGACAGGAACACTTCCTTTTAATACTGTGGGTCTGAAAGTTTATGTGGCTGTTAAAGAAGGCATCACTAAGGAAATAGACAAAAATGCACTAAAACACCAAAACTGGACACCAGGAGCGGGATTTTATGGCCTGGTGATTGTGAATTTGTAATTGGGATTACTTGGATGGTAATTAAATGAATTGTTTTCTGATTTTTTTCCTGGCAACTCTGACAGCTCTGCAGTCCTTAACTGTGTACACTTCTAACAAAATGGCTAAGAGTGTAGGTACAAGCTTAGTGTTTCTGATAATCTGTCATCTCATTGAATGAATCGGTTTAGACCATCTCGAGATCTGTTGCATCCTCCAGTGTGGGACTGTTTGCATTATTAACTACTGAAAGAATTCAATATTTCCATAACATACTCTCGCAGCTTGTTGTTCTCAGTCCCCATTGGAATAGTGTCTACTACTCCCAGTGCCAATTGGCTCCCAGCCTCTGATACCCTTGTTGCCCTGGTTTCACAGCCTCCCTGTTCTTCACTCATTGGTTCAGTTTGCCACTCTTTTCACTCATTGGTTTTCTAATGCCACCAACGCCATGTCACTGAGGCACAGGCTAATTTACGCTTCTTACCCTTGTGTGACAAAAATCAATCCACATGCTCTCTCGTATCATAACGTTAATTATTGCTCCTCAAATTGGAGATTGTCTCTGGAAGGCAAATTATAAACACCACCGGCACCACATCACGCTTATTATTTAGCTGATAGCCATCACCTTATTGCATTTACTATAGTGTTTTACATCCTACACATACGGCCTATTGCACTGTGTTGCACACCGTAATACAGTATTGGTGTTAGAGAAAGTCATAAGAGCTGACTGAATAGACCTCCTCTGTGGGGAAATATGTGACTGCGTTTTGATTTTGAGTGCCGTATGAAATTAATAATAATAATAATAATATTTAATTAAAAGTGAAATATGAATTAATAATGATAATAATACAATAATAATAACAGTAATAATAATAAGAAGAAGAACAAGAACAAGAACAGCAACAATAGTAATATAGATTGATAGATGGATGGACGGACGGACAGACGGACGGACAGACGGACGGACGGACGGACGGACAGACAGATAGAAAGGTTGAGAGACAGATAAGATAAATATGTAAAAATATGTGGGGAAATGTGTATTTTGATCTTTTGTGCCATATGAAATGAATAATAGTAATATTTAATAAAAAAGTGAACAAAATATAAATTAAGAAGAAGAAGAAGAAGAAGAAGAACAAAAATAATAATGTAGATAGATAGATAGATAGATAGATAGATAGATAGATAGATAGATAGATAATAAAAATGGATAGAAATGTGGAATTATGGAGTGAATTCATAGGCCTTAACAACAATCAGACATCAATAGAGAAGACTTCAAACCTTAAACACCAAAAGCAGAGGAGCTGAGTGAACTGTCTGGCTGTATATGGATGAAGAAGCTTAGACAGATATTGAGTGGCAAGGGCTGTGAAGGTTATATTTATTGAATCTGGGAAGGAACAGGTAACCAGTGCATTTGACAGAGGTTGGGAATGATAGGGACTGACCGTTTGGCATCTGAGAAAGTTGCTGAGCTTTGAATGCCCTGGTTTTGGGAGGTCATAAAAGGGGAGTAAAAGAGGTTAGAGTAGTTGGGAACTTCAGAGTGTATGGAGTAGTTTCGTTTATCTTCTTTCTCTTATTTTTTTTAAGGGCAGTGGATCTCAAACTGGTCCCTAGGGACTTCAGTGGTGGTATTGTTAGGCACACTTACACAAAAATTATATATTTTTGTGGTCATATATGTGCATATGTGCCTCAGCCAATTTGATTTTAGAGCCATAACTGGCTGCTTTATTAAAATGAGATTATTGAGATGTTCTCTGATTTTCTGTTTATCTGTGAGGTGTTATGATTATAGGATATGCTCTTGATCTTCCTCCTCATTTCTCTTTTCCGCAGGCTCCCAGCTAGCCCCCCAGACCCCCGGGAACATGTCTGACTCCCACTCTGCCATCAACCAGACTCATATGTCCCAGGAGAGAGGTAAGCAATACAGGAATTTAAGCTGTGGGTGATTTACACGCTTACACACTGATGCACACCTGTGTAATATTTCTTTTGTAATGAGCAGAGAAGATTCCAGTAGTGACAAGTATTTCCTGAATTCACAGTGCTCTCCATTTAACACTGTAGGGAACAAACTAGTCTCACTGTTAACATTTGCTGCTGCTGACTGTTTATCAGTAATTAGTGTTTCGATAATTAGCGTTGTTATTGAAGCACAAGGGATGTTGATTGTATTCTGGATCATTTCTGTAATCATTATTCTTACAAATGTACAAAAGTGCGTTAAAACCACAGCAGAAGCGAGAGCCCACAGCCTGTCAGAGAAATGTCCCACTGCATGGACATCCCGCTACTTGAGTGCTAAGGGGAAATTAAATGATAGAAGTAAACTCAGTGTCCTTTTTTAGCACATTTCGCTGGTTATCTCCATTTCCTTCCTTCTGTCTCTGTCTGCGCTCCTCTTTCGCCTTCTCATTTTTATGCGGGTTGTTGTTGACCTCTAGAGGCCCGTGGTTTGCATTATGCTGTTTTAAAATATATAATAGAGTCCGGTCTTGCAGCCATGTAGCCCTCAGAGCTCATTTTATTTCCATAAATTCAGCTGAGCTGCTTTTTTTTCTCCCCTCTGCTTTACCACTTGGATCATTGTTGTCCAGCTAAGAGCCAAGCTTTTTGAGCCAAGCATGGTCTCAGTATAGGGGGGGGGGAGGTTGTGCAAAGAGGGGGTGGGGGTAGAATGCATTATTTGCTTTTAGCACCATCGGCGCAGCGTTTTCTCTCTCTCTCCATCCATTTTCCAGGCAATTTAAAACGCGGTATTACACCGTGTTTTTTTTTTTTCTTTCTTTTTTTTTCCCGAACTCCCTTACGTTAATGGAAGCAAAACATTACAATAATGTCCCCCTGTTAAAGCTACTCTCACTGGCAGCCTAAGCACTTTCAGCCCTTGTCTCATCATCCGCTCCTGCAGACGGCTAGCCGAGTACCGCTGCCCAAGCGGAACAGAGTGCAGGGGAGATGACCGCCTGCCTGTCTGTGTGTGTTTGAAAGGCCCCACTCAATAAAAAAAAGGAGATGGCCCTGTGCTCGACATGCACACGCTCTTACGCTGCCGCTTGCTGCTCTGCCGAACACTTCCATTTAGCCTAATCTGGAATATTACTGTGCAAAGCGGCCCGGCAGAGGCAACCTTTCACATCTGAGTGGATTGGAGGATCCCCAACCCCTCCCACCCCTCCTCTTTTAGGTCTGTTTGCCCAGGGGTTTTAAATGTAATAAAGTGCCACTCCAGTTAAATACTGGGTCCAGTGAGGATTGCTCTAAATGTCAGTTTTTGCTGGCTATTCAGCTTGTGAATGCTCCCGCAACGTTTTTTTATATTTATTTTTCTCTATTTCCTCTCAATTTAGTTATAGTTAAATCCCAGTGTAGCACATCTCCGCCTCCACCAGGCCCTGCGTTACTCTCTCTTATCTGGGCAGCACTTTCTGCAGTCTTGGTAGCACTGTGCTGTCAGGGATGTCAGCGGCTCTGGGGAGGACAAGTCCACTCTGTCATGTGACCACCTGAGTAGCTCCTACATCATTCAGCTGGGCTTGGATGGGCTCTGCAAGTATAGCTAGTGTTCACATCAAACCATAAAGACACATCAAACCATAGACACATATGTAGCTACAGTATGGCCCTCTTTAGAACAGGTGCAGAAGTTCACCTTAGATTTGCACACACACCTTTGCTTGATTGCACTGTTTACTATATTTGGGCGGAGTGGAGAAATACTCATATACACAAAGTCAGGCTGTCGTGTAGGACTTTTTATGTTTAAGGAGGATTTTTATGTTTAAAATGCATCGCTCATAATTTCAGTTCTCTTGAAGACACATGAGCACTGCAACACATTCCTAATTAAGGCAGTGACTGTAATGTGATTACAATAACTGTAAAGTGTTACACTACAGTTACACTCTGAAAAAGTAATCACATTACTGTAATGTGTCCCCAAACCTTTGACCGGCAGTCCTCATTAGTGCGACAGGGTTTTCAACAAACATGCCGAGGAATCAGAGCCAGTATGAAGTAGTAAGTCCTCTTTTCTGCTGTTATCTATTATTATAACTAATATGATGACTATGATTCAGTATTTTCCTCTCTCCTAGGCTGCCTGTTAAAAGTTTGGGACAGTGCTGGACTTCTTAATCCAAAAAAAGTGAAATTATAATGAGATTATACTACCCGTTACTTCCAGGGTAATCTCACTGTTCATTATTATGTAGAACCTGCTTGAATGTCAGCTGTGCGCATAAAAACCCAGTAGTCCCCTTCAGTAATTTAGTTAGAGAGAAATAGTCCATTCCGGTTCACGTCATTTAAAAAACATGTCACTATCAATGAATTTTAACAAGACACAGCCAGTTATACTTGATTAAAATGATGAATGGGTAATGCTGAAAAGCCAGGAACTAATCAGAAAAATCAGGTGACTCAAACTCTTTATGAATAAACTTAACAGCACTGAATAAAACTTGTTCAGGTGAGGTTTGAGCCCTCTCTTCTTCAGCAGAGAAATTTTTATAAATTGATTTAATATTAGCATGGTTAGATCTTTCTACAGATTGCTGAATTTATACTTCCACAGATTGTTTGCTGTACTCATATTCACAAGCAAAGTCATGCATTCAGCTGTTGCAGGTGGCATGCATGCACAGCAGTCATGTAGGACAGGGGCGCTGATAATGTAGAGACGATGTTTGTGTGTAAAATACATAATTATTGTTATCGTAAGGACGCATGAATACCCCAAGGAACACATCCCTGATTATAGCAGTGACTGTGATTACAATAACTGTAATGTGTTACACTGCTGTTACACTAGGAGAAACTAATTACATTACTGTAACATGTCCCCCAAACTTTTGACTAACAGTGCTTGTTTGTGCGACAGGGTTCTTGACCAACATGCAGAGGAATCAGAGCCAGTATGGTCCTCAGTCTGGGCCACCTGTATCTCCACACCCTTCAACTGGGAGCCAGATGCAACATGGTGTGAGTGGCTATCAGCAGGGCAACTCCACTGGCTCTTATGGACCACCAAGTGGCCAGTATGGCCCTCAAGGTACTGACCATTCTAACAGCGTTATCTTACTGTTCTGTAACTTTTTTTGACTGTCTGTCCTCTATTATTTTCTCAGCTTTACTCTCTCTGTGGGTTCATTCGAGTGTACGATTGTGAGCGTCTGTATTTTCTTTTGGTGGGAGGGTTGGGAGAGCACACGCACCTTTTGTTCATCTGCGCGATTCTTTCTTGTGCAGCGGAGAAGCGGAGCCAAGGCTCAAGAGGTCAGCGGAATATTCATAAAGTTGAACTGCGAATGCTCCCTGCACTTTCTGATTTCATTGGATGAACGAAATAAAAATGAACTTGCAGCTGTTATTAAATGTTGCACCCTGAAATTAATTTTAATGTCCCGGCTAATTATCGGAGGTCAGTGCTTAAGTGTCGCCCTTTATGAAGTGTAGACTGTGCAGATGACTTCATTAAAATCAGTTTGGGCAGGTAGAGGAAGTCGTATTCAACTTGAGGCTTCCTTGACCTGTTGTGGCCTGTCTCGAGCAGGTCGAGTACAAAAAGAGCCTGTCACGGATTTCCTCTATAGTTACTATAGTAACTGTGATGTCCACTCCACGCTTGGCCTTCAGAACCTCCCTCGGCTGTTCTGACCCTTGACTAAAACACCGTCCAGTGCTGAGATATTCTCCCACGCTGAATAGAAGCGATCCCAGTAATAATGGAAAAATGTGGGGAGGTAGAAAAAAAATACAGAGGAAAAAAGATGTTAGTTGCTATTGCTGCTCTCATGGAATGTCAACATTGTTCCTGTTCTGGCCGGGTAGATAAGCCCATATGTTAGTATTTATGCTGCTGTAATCCTTCAGTCACACAACAAAGAGAATATTATGATATTCATGTTGTGTGCTTTAATGTGTCATTGTGATAAATGCACAGTCTGTTTTCCTTTCTTAATCTCCCTCAGACCCTCCCTCTTCAACATTGATGAATGGTGCACATATATTTGGTATTATTCTCATCCACCCTCTCTGTTCTCCTAATGTATTGCAAGAGGAGTGACACCAATAATGGAAGCTTGAAAAAAAGGCCCAGAGGGAGGAGAGGGAAACCTGCTTTTGCGTAAAAACAGAACATGTGGTTATAGGAGGGGAGTTTACAGGCTTGTCTCCCTCCCACTTAGCAACATGTGTATTGGAATTTGGCCATCCCCAGAGTCATGGCACGGGTCTAACACCAGGCTAAAGTTGTACTGAAAGCCTTGCCTGGTCAGGCCAGGGTGAGTGGGCCAGCCAGCTGCTGCTCATTGTTCTTGATGAACTGTCCATCTGCTTTCTGTCTCGCCTCCTGCCAGAGAATTACTAACCCATTAAACCAACATGAAAATGGGCTCCAAGCCTCTGATTGCTCTGCTGTGGGCTGCTTGGGTCAGTGCCTGGAGGCGGGAGCTTAGAGCTATGAGCACATGAACATGTGTCTTTGCACATACGCCGAATATCTCCAGCCAGAATCGTGGACTAAGTTGCATCAGACTTGGCATCAGCAAAAGTTGCTTTCTATGGAAACCCAAATGTCACATACAAAACCCAAGAAAAACAGCTGAACTTTTTTACAAGTGCCCCGTAAAGCTGCAGTAGACACAGTTTGCGGTGCCATGCGAAATGACATGACCGAGGCAAGTCCGTAAGATTGGCGCTGAAAAACATCTTCCATGCTGGCGCGGTTAGCAAGCTGACTAACTTGCTGACCATTAATAGCAATGACTCAGTTGGTCACATAATTAAACCAGATGATTAAATACTCTGCATCTTAGAGCTAAACATTGATCTGTAGTTAAAAAAAAAGTGAATAGGTGTGAATAACTGGCGGCAATGGGGTGAGCTTTGGTTAGCCATGGTACTAACATAGATGTTAGCAAGCTAACTCATCTGCCACCGTAAATCCACCGAAGTTAATACTGTGATAATACTGTGTCCCAGCTGACCGTATATACAGTCTCTCTCTCGTGTTTAATTGTATTTAGTGTGGTAGAAATGCCCTTTCACTGGGGTCACCGCAGATAAAACAGCCGCCTTATTGGTCAAAGACACACAAATTTGAACTTCCCCTAATTTTTGCATGCAAAATTTATTTGCCCCAAAGTTTGCAAGTCGAAATCTCTTATTGTAGCAAATTCCATTGTAACAAATATAATTTTCCTCGCAAACATTCATGGACAAATGCAAGTCTTTAAGAACGGAAAAAAAGGGTTTTAATAGCTTTGGATTTCTCACATCCTGCAGTAAAGCAGAACCGGGTTTTTCCTCAAAGATCTACTTTATCTCTGCTAACAACCACAAGAGGAACAACAGTTTTGCGCCAGAATGGCTTGCCTTGCCCATGTTACAATCTGCAAGCAGAGAACTCAATCCGTGCCTGCCTTGAGGGGCTAAAGGTTTTGGAACGGGAGAAGGCCGAGCAGGGAGCCCCGAGGCGCCTCAAGTTTTGCTGTAGACTCCCTGCTGAGAGAGCTGCTGAGGTGGCTGGGAGAGAATCTCAGGCCCCAGGCCACAAAAGGGGGAGACTGGCAGAGACAGCAAGTCAGAGAGAGGGAAAGAAAACTCATGAGTTAGAGGAAAAGAGGATGAGATGTCTTAACTGTCAAGAAAAGCAGAAAAGTGTGACTTTTCCTAAAGCATCTGCCATAGAGGTCGTGTTCATTGCTGTTTGATGGGCCCAGAGCAGCAGGACGATAGCAAGCAGGCAGCACAGCCTTCTAACTGTACGGGCTTGTTTGCACTGGTCTAATTTATTAGCAAACGCGGGAGATATTTCATTTAATAGAAACTCCTTGATGTTTAAATGGAATATTTATATACCTTTTTAATTATTTAAGACTCTGTTAGAACTTCTATGCTGCTTTATTAGAGTTACAACACATTTGAAGTATTCTTTCTTGTGGAATGAAAACTTCTAACAGCAACTTCAGCTTCAGTGGCAAAGGCGAATCAGGCATTTTGGCTGGTTTGGAGACCAGAGATTAGGCATTTACCCGCTTAAAATGAATTCCTGAGGTAATTTACGTGTTGAAGTTTTAGTGCTGTTGACTGGAACGAGTGAATGGGGCCTGGGTGAAGAGTGCTGAGGAGGCAGTGTCTTTAATCTGGTCGGTCACAGTCCTCTTCTCCTGCGGGAGAGTGAGGATTAAATACAGCTCAGGAACAGCGTCCTCGGAATGTGTGACCATGCCTAGAATTTCCATGTAATTGGTAACGCACTGCAGTTTCTCCCTCCCTTCGGCCTGCTATGAATACCACACCTCCCAATGGCGAGAGCCCGGGAAAGAGATGGTGGAGGATATATCTGAAGGGCTGAGACTGATAAAAAAAGACTGTGGTTCATTTTTTGCTTGAGAAAACACTAGAATAGCCAATACCATGGGTTTGACCGCTTTGTGAAGAAATAGAACCGTCGGTGGAATGAATCCCCAGATCTATTCAGTTATTTGTGGCAACACTCTGGGTTAAAGATGAGCTCCCCAGTGGCTGTAAAGGACAGAGCTTGAGATTGAGAGGCGGCCCTTATCACCTCTGAAGAGGCCCTGTTAGCCAAGGACCAGCAGTTCCGAAAATTAGCCATTTTCAGGGAGGGAGAAAGAAAAGTGGGAAAATATCACATGGACACTGACTTCTGGTCCTTAGTAAACCCAAACAATTCTTCTCGCAGCAGTTTATTTCCTCAACTGCAAGTCTATACCCAATCACCGGGGAAATTGCAGGCCTGGCGTGAGAGAATCTTCAACCAACTGAGAAGAAATAATTTCATATATTTTGGTGATTGCAAATTTGAACGTATGTAATGCTAACGGTGTTACGTGCGGATCAAATTCTTGTCAAAGTTCAAATGATGTAGTTTTACAAAATAAAACACTGGTGAAGCAATCACTGGGTACACACGGGTTTGTTTACTGAGGAGGTCAGAACTGTGTGAATAGTGGGAGAGTTGAGTAGCAGTGTGAGGTCTGAGCGCAGCTCCACGGGAGGTGCTTGGACCCATCCTAAATCGGGGCAATAGTGCAGCCAAAACACGCACAGCACAAGCGATGGCCAACTAGCCAAGCAAGAGCGAAGGCGGCTCAGCAGCTGTGCGGGGCTATCCAATGTCTGACTCTTAAGCCCTTGCTGCAAAAAATACTGTTGCTTTGACCGAATTGTGAAGCAGCATGCCAGATCAGGCTCACTTCTCTTCAGAGTCACGGCCTGGCTGCACAGCGTGAAAACCTGGGTGCGTTTCAGCTCTATTGTTCAGGCATCTTTGAAAAAAAAATCACCACTTGTCCATAAACAGCTATTTTGGCACTTTTCATCATTCAGAGCTTCTAACTCTCTGCATGTAATTTTAGAAGGATTATGTCACCTCCATTCAGGTACCAAACAAATTTCAGGTGGATTTCCCACATGACACACCTTCTCATTGAAACTCTCTGTTGATATTGAAATTCCTTTCATGATTTGTGTCAAGTGTACTCTGATTCAGTGTGTTTTTTTTTTTTTTGTCATTCAGCGCTGGGGAAGCCTCTAGGTCTTACAGGGACTTCATCCCTTTTTCCAGACACACTCTCTGGGGATTAGACTGTGAGCCCTAACTAAAGCAGCCATAATGAAATCAAAATAAATACTCCTTTTCTAAAAGAAACACTTACGTCCCTCCTCCCTTTCCTTCTTTCACAGGAATTTCTTTAACCTTAGTTCATGCATGGTAGGTCAGCAGGTCTTGCAGACCTGGCTCTTTTCCAGTCTTTGATTATGGAAGTGTCAGAGGTGTCAGCTTGGCTTTTTGGTGGTGGATAAAGCAGGAGGGATCAAAAGACTCTTTAACCTGTATTGCTGCAGATGCAGGCTGGAACCACCTACTGTAAATATATCACCTAATAATAAATGGAGCCATCCATTGCCTCCAGAAAAGCTTACATTGTTCTTGGAAAGCTGTAGTAGGACACTGACCTTCTTCAAGAAGAAAAGCCTCTAGTTCTTTGAAGAATGGACAGGGTGGAAATCTAGTTTGTACTCTGCACTCCTGACGTTTCAATTGAATTTATTTCTCGTGATTGAAGAGGTCCTGGAAGGCTTTTAACCTCATCCTGTGTTCATGCAACCTCTTTTGAATTTGTTTTGTAGCATGTATAGCGGCGAGAGCATATGGAAAATGTTGCTCATCAGAGATATTTTCTATAGCTACTGCTGTTGTAATAGTGATTTTTTTACTAGATAGTTAAAGTTCTCATGTGGTGTTTCTGTTATTTTGTCCAGCCCAGTACCTTATTGAGAGCAGTGTTTTCCAACTCTGGTCCTGGAGGCATATTGCCCTACACATTTTATTGCGTTCTTTATTTCTAATACTAAGCTATTTTAACTCAGAAAGGAGTTTTTAAGGAGCTGACTAGTTGGATCAGGTGTGTTGGGAGCAGTGAAAGCACTCAAATTTGCAGTACTGTGTGTCTATAGGACCAGGGATGGGAAACACTGCTCCAGAACTTTAATTGGGTCTGAAATTTTGGCATGGATCCGAATACAGCCTGAGACTTTCTGCCCAACTTTCTGTCCAAACCTGACCTGAACCTGACAAAGGTTTGTCAGAACCCGATCCTACATGAAGCTTTGCAACAAAAACTGACCCAAGCTTATGAAAATTCTGTCCAGCGTGCCTTATAAAGTCAGTTAAATGACCACATAGCAGCAATTACAGCCATTATTAGATCATGGATAAAGTAAAAAATATAAAATACTGTGATATAATCAAATAATCAGCTGTCCAAAATTAAGTTCTGTCTACTTCATATTGTTTATAAAGCAATGCTTACAAACAATGTCCCAAAGATTTTTAGTCTGGACAAACTTCCCATGCTGCACTGCTCTCATTCTGGACAGTACTGGTAGTCTATAGCAAGATTAGCCTTTAGAACGTGTTACGTATAAGGAAAAAATTTTTGGCCTGACAAATTGAATATAAAAGTCCTTTTGGCTGCACTTTGCTGTATTCTCTGGAATAGCTGCATCCATTTTCTCATAGACCTCTGTGTTAAATTCTGTTAAGACGAGTGTTCCATGCCAGGGTGCCAGATTAAACACTATTCTAAGGTAATGAAAGTAGAGAGGAAAGTATGGACAAAAACTTATGTGGAAGGTAAAAACATGATTTTTGAACCTGCTCTAACAAATATTTAAAAAAATTAAAGCTGAGCCAGACATGAGCAGTCAGGTCCCGTCATCTTGAAAAATATCTCAGGCTCTAACCCAGTCCTGCTCGTGTTCGTCTCTGCAGCACACTGGAGTGTATTTGTGGAGCTGGAACTAAAACGCGTGGCTTTAAGTGTGCCTGAGAAGGACTTCGCCTGTCACGGCTCCCTGAGCTCCTTGGACAATGGCGAAATTGTTTACTGGCAATTAACGAGACTTCACAGTGTTTCAAGAACTTTAGCTCAAGCGATGCAATTGCACTTCTGTCGATTCAGCAGATCCTCCTCAATGCTGAATGCCATCAGGCCCCTGATGGCAATCACAGGGACATTAGAGCTAAATCCCACTGAAGCATAAAGAAGCAGAGTAAACTACTGTATGCTGTGGGACAGCTTGTTCTCCAAGTGCTCGATACTCACTAGAACACTTCTTGTCTTGCTTTAAGCAAGTGTGGATTAGGGCGTATTTAATTCTTTAATTTGGTCATTTGGTTAAAGTTACTCATAATGTCTTTTCTGACCAAGTGTTTTTAGAGCCTTTGTGCATGCCGTGTCTTACTGACTATGACATTTTGCTTGCACTGTGTGTATGTATGTACATATATATATATATATATATATATATAAATATTAGGGGTGGGACTCGATTAAAAAAATTAATCTAATTAATTAGAGGCTTTGTAATTAATTAATCGCGATTAATCACATAAGAAAATTTGCCCCAAAGCGCTTTTTTTTTATTTAAAAGGGTTTTAATGGGCGACAAAATCAAATAATAGACATGGACATGAATATTGTAAACTCAAG
>JBBPCZ010000001.1:47986867-48016941 GCA_037974445.1 Brycinus macrolepidotus | reverse complement strand
CTCTCTCTCTCTCTCTCTCTCTCTCTTTCTCTCTCTCTCTCTCTCTCTCTCTCTCTCTCTCTCTCTCTCTCTCTCCTGCAGGATGGTTATGGCTCTCAGTGTGCGTCCCAGCCCCCCACCCCATCGCCCCTGTCCCCGAGCCCAGCCAGCCTGTCCTCCTACCACGGGGACGACAGTGACAGCATCAGCAGTCCAGTCTGGCCCAAAGGTCCCTCCAGTCCTGTAAGCATTTCACTGTAATCCCTGCAAAACTGGGTCACACTTAAACACCCTTCGGAGAATTAAACACCTCTGAATGAGAGGAATAACGCATTTATTTAAATCGACGGTCCTTTTCTTTTCTTGCTACAACAGGGATTTTAATCATAGACAGAAGTAATGTGTGGATATCTTCACTTTAACATCCAGGGTCCTCTATAACATTGTCTCGTTTACAGCTGTAGAGTGAAAATTACTGCGAATGTGAAAATTGTTTTATTGCATTGTGCATGACCTCTGACACATGATTAAAACTCTATTATATTATACCATCTATTATATCATACCATTAAAAATGACATTAAAACACTAACCATGTACGTAAGGAGGCAATGATTCAATAATATTCAAGAACATTGCTATTTTATTCATTTTAATGAAGCCACTGGCTTCCATGTATCAGTTTTTGTCAGTTGGTCAAATGGTCCTTCCTTGTCAAAGTTCTGGTGATATCTCAGCAATTCTCAAAGGTTAGGGCTCTGGAGACGCTGTTCTTAACTCTCTGTATTACAGCTGTAATTTGAAGCGATAAGTACAGCTGAGTTTAGTGCATGCTTGGGTATGAAGTGGTTTCTGAGAGGTTTTAAATCATTATCTTGGTTACAAAAGATCTTAGACTTGGTCACCCTCCTCGTTCGTTTACAAGAGTTGACCAAAACGTTATTTTCATTTTTTTATACAGTGTGGTTAAAAAGTCATTATGTCTTTCAGGGCTCAGGGTTGCCATATTGGGAATGATTTCCCATACTTTGTGCTGCTTCCTTTGACAGTAATTGCTTATCAGTAACATTTTCTGTTAGCTTTTAGTATTTTAAATACCATTAATATATAAGAATAAGAATAAGAACAAGACAGTAAAAACATTTTTCTAAGTTATTAAAGTGAAATATATCTTGAGCTTTTCCTATTCTTATAGAATATTCAAATATATTCAAAAACCATTGCAGCCCTATTTGTTTGTGAATTTCACACTATGATTGGCTGCCTCAGCCAAGAAAATGTGGAAGAAGTGTGTGATACAGCAGTTAGTGATAACAGTGTGTTTTTATTCCAGGTTAACTTAAAACATAAAAGCATGCTTTAAAACGAAGATGTTCATTGTCTTTTTTTATGTCTCCCCCACATCTTATGTTCCTGAATAATTCATTTTTCTCTCACCCACTCATTGTTGTCCCTGCATCTCCAAAATGTTAAGTCACTGTTACATGAATGTCCACAAAACTCACCTTTGGTTGTGCCTGTGAAGACCGTGCTCTTAAAAAATGTGTAGATCCCCGTGATGTTCTTAGACTTCTCTCTCTGTACCCCTGTCCAGAAACCTGGTTCTGCCACTATGACCAATGAGAAGATTTCACGGCTTTATGAGATGGGAGGGGAGCCAGAGAGGAAAGGCTGGGTGGACCGTTACTTGTCCTTCATGGAGGAGAGAGGCACACCTGTACCTCATCTGCCTGCTGTCGGCAAGAAAGCCCTGGACCTCTGCAAGCTCTACATGACAGTCAAAGAGATGGGCGGCTTGGCCATGGTAAAACCTCATCATATGATCATGTTCTGTTCCACTGTTTTGAGTTTGCTTTAAGGGTCTGTTATCATACCAAATTGTACTCACTGTAACATAAAGTAACTTACTTAACCATTCTGGCACTAGTCCGCACAGACTATATATGGGCACTAAGCAAAAAGGCCTTTTTTGAATTCACTGTGCATGTGTCTTGAAAACTAATGCAACTATTCTGCCTTCATCAGTTTAGCCCCGCCCATTCACACTGAAGTTATAAGGAGCATTTCAGCCTGGGGTGCTTTTTAATGAGGCACATTACAGCGCAGCCAATCAAAACGGAGATCATTTACATTTTTAATTTTTGTGAGGTTAATAGAAGTTACATATAAATGAATTATGGCTGCTTTTGGTACAAAAAAGTACACAAATGCCACAAGTGTAAAAACCCGGACATGGCCCTTTGATGTTGACCTTGGGTGCAGGATGATTACCTGAAATAAAATCTCTGTGTCTTCTGCCTGTAACAGGTGAATAAGAATAAGAAGTGGCGGGAGCTGTGCTCTGCGCTGAGCATGAGCACCTCCAGCACCTCAGCCAGCTCCCTGAAGAAGCACTACATCCAGTACCTGTTTGCCTACGAGTGCAAAGTGGAGAGAGGAGAAGAACCTCCAGCCGACCCCACTGCGGACAGCAAGAAACAGGCCAAGATCCAGCCCCCATCACCAGGTGAGTCTCCACAGAGTTTATTTAACCCTTTCTTTTTACCTTCACTTCAGTCTATCACTTGGATGTCCTTGTAACTTATATATTAGCGTTAGAGTTACAGAATAATCGGAAAATTATAAGACTGCAGTTAAAAAGGCCAATGGGGGAAGCTGATATCAGGCTTGTTATTGCTTTTTTTGCTCTGGTGGCTGAAAGGGATACGATTTTCACATGTAAATAATCATCTGTGGGTTTTAGATGTTTCACATGTTCGTTCGTTGTGGAAAATAGTGTGATCACATGTGAAAAAAAAGCATATGATCATGTGCTGTTTAGGGTAAGTCATGTCCCATGTTATTACTTTCTATGCGCATGGTGTTAACATGTATTTTATTTATTTATTTATTTTATGTGTCATACTTTTCTATGTTCTTGATTATTTACTGTACAAATCCAAAATGATTGTATCTTTAATGTGTTTTCTTGGGTTGCAGTTTTTAGTTGTTGGTATGTTATCATCTGATTGAGACTAGCACCTTAAATGGTCCGGCACTTTACTCACCAGTTTGCTCATATATTGCCGTATTTACATTCAGTTCAACCCTATGGACATTAGGGTGTAAATGTCATCTTTAAGACTCTTGCATTTAATATATATTTCTTATAAAGGTCAACTAGAGTTTTGCTCTTACCTGTTTTATGGCATGTTAGCCATAGTGAAACACTGACTCAGCAGTTTTTTCTCGTATCTAGTACCGAGACGTCAGAGGGAGCAGGCTGGGGCAGCTCTTTTTCCATCAAAACCGAATGTGGAGGTAGTGCAATCAGAGAATTTGCGTTGTTAGCTGGATGAAAATGCAAGCGCTTAGTGGCATCAGTGTTCTTACGTCGTGGCATTTCTGCTTGTGCTTTCGCGAGAGGCCTCGACACCCCTGGCTATTTGCAGCTGAGAGGTGATGATGTCATGGGGTTGCCTAGCACCCGTAGGAGGGAGGGGGTGATGGGATTTCCCTCAAGGAAGATTAATGAGGATGCATTCTAGGATATAAACAAGCATGACCTCCAGTCAACCCCAATTCAGCAGCCGAGCAGCACGGCAGCATTTTCTGTTCTTCAAAGTCAGCCTCCCCTAAATCACAATCATCAACATCGGCATCATCATCATCATCATCTCTTCCTCAATCGTTTTTTTCTTCCTCTCTCCCCCCTCCTCCCTCCCCTGGCGTATAATAGTCTAAAGGTCACTAGAGTCCAGCATCCGCTCTCTCCTTACATCATGACTCAGAGAAATGGACAGAAAGTGGCAGAGAAATTCCCGCGGTCTTAACCTTGCGTAACCCTTCTGTTGTTTACGTTTGGAGATTTCCACATGTAGCCGCGGGCAACAGAGCGAGAGAGAGAGAGAGAGGGAGATGCTAGAGAGTGAGGGATTCCCGATCTCGCTGCTTCTCTCCAAGGACAGCGCTGCATATGCTTTGTTTTTTTTTGTTTTTTTGTTCTTTCTTTTTTTTTGCTCTGGTGCCTCACTGGCTTCTAATGAGGAGGCGCATGGTAATTGTTTAATTATTCAGAACTGAAATGAATTTTTCAAGCCATTGATGGTTTATTTTTGCCCTTCCTCAGAAGTTTGCAATTCAAAGAAAGGCCATGCACTGCTGTTTGTTGTACTGCGTTGACATGCTGCTTATATTACATATGGATCAGGCCCTAATGTCACTTCACTGGAATGTAGTGTTTCATTGTATTTAAGCTATGGCACATAGCTTTTGTGATGAATAATTTGTGGTGTGAATTATATGGTAGCTCTTTCATATACATAGGTAAATATATACCGGTTACATGATATATATTAATGTAAGTAATGTTTAGTAGATACTTTACACGTTAGGTATTAAAAAACATAGTAATTTAAGTGGCAGGTACCAAGTATGCAGCAGTACATGCTGTAATTACTCAGAATTACCTGGTATTTACCACATTAGTTGCCTTGAACCTACATCTTGTGCCACGTGTTAGTCTGAAGTACAACATTAAAATGACATTCTGAGTAATTGTCTTCTAGCATAAGGAGCTGCTGTACATGCCTGATGGTTTTCACAGAACTCTCTAAAATCTACTGTAATATTCACCCAGACATTACTTGCAATTACTACACAGTAAAAAAGGGCTCACATGCCTGTATGTCGTACTCTGATCTTTAGCGAGTAACTGTGTTTGTGCTGTCTGTTCACTTAAATCGTAACACTTTACTTGAACCTTACTACATAACATTGACATACCATAATAACATAAAACATTATAGCCTCTGTTATGACAATTACTGGTAATAATGACAACATGGCTCTATCAATATACATAAGTTGTGTTGACAACTCATGACAGCATACAAAACCTTCTATGACATGTCTGACATGGTTATGTCAGTGTAATGTAGCAGGGTTCAAGTAAAGCCTTACCTAGATCATTAAAGATTGTATGTGTGGTTGTATGTCTCAAAAACAGTCATAGTTCTATTATTTATGATTATGTTAAAAATCTCTCTATATCCCTTAGAATTAAACTGGCTGTTATTTGTTACTTTATCTTTAAGACTGATGTATGTAAATTACTTCCATTCCAGGATGAAACACTCCTTATAACTTCATTCTGGATGGCAGGGGCTGTACTGCTATTGGCTGAATAGGCAGATGTAAATGTCCTGTTTTCGTGACTCATGAAAACGGTGAATTTAAAACAGACTGATTTAGTAGTGAAATTCAAATTTGAAACCTAATGAGATCTTTTGTGGCTGCATTGGGAAATGCGTGAATGAACAAGAAGAAACAATCACTTTACATGGCGTGTGGACAGAAATGAAGAAGTTGTTTTAAATGGTTTAAAAAACAAGACTTCAACACTAGGAGGTCTATAAAATGCTGCTAAACATGATAATGTCGAAAAGAATTGCTCAAAGGTTGTCTTGTGTAATGATCACTGACAAACTGTCAGAGTAAGAAATACACACTAACAGTGTTTATCAGCATTTTGTAGCTCCTCTAGTTTTGAAGACAACCTCATGCTGTTTTGTCATATTTTCCTTAAGTTTTTTTTCTTAATGATTAGAAGGAACTTCTTCACTGCTGTCCACAGAGTATCCATAGTGTCTGGATTTTTCTCCTCATCTCCCAAGTTTTGGCCTACAAGATCTCCATTTGTCTGAATTTTGCTTGATGAAATATGTGGCCATGTGTTGTGCAGTCTTGTCAGAATATCTGTCATTTGTTGTGGTTTTCCTCCTTTCACTGAACAGAGAGGATAAACACATAAAAACCGTTGCCATACATGACATACGTGAATTATTTTGACTGCCAGCTTATTTACCTGTTAAATACTGGGTACTTACTGTTCAGTACAGTACTGTTCAACTGTCCTAACTTGGTAATCCTAGCACTGACACCCCTATGAAATCTGTCTGTGATGTTCGTGTCTTTGCTTCTTCTTTGTGTTTATTTTCACTCCAAAGTGTAGAACATGTCATTCATATGAGCGAATCCTGGATCTTCACCCAGAGGACGTTTCCTCATAGGAAATGTGTTTCCGACACATGGCACTGCCATTACATTTTTACACACCTGTCTAGAGCAGAACCAGCTTTACCTCTCCCCACTGACTGCACACCCTCCGTCGCAGCTCCTTGCTGAGTTTACCACGCCAAAATTGGAGAAGAAGAAAAAAAGAGAGCGAGAGAGAAATATTCGGGAAGCTGCCAAAAACAAAACAGCCCAAGTTTCTCACACTCAGGCAGGCTATTCCCACAGCGATGCCGTTCTCTCTCTCTTTTTTCACTCGCTCCATCCATCGCTTTCTCACTCTCACCCCTCCAAAATAGTCCCCGTGTTCCACTCTCTTCAAGTGCTGCAAGTGTAGAACAAACCAGCCCCCCGCCACTCCGCTGTTGACCCCCACCCAGGTGCCAGCAGGGTCCCTCGGGCCTGCTTGTGTTACACACAGCCTTTCTTCCACAAAATGTAGTTTAGCACCTTCCATTTTTCTTACATACACTACAGACCAGTAGTTTGGGCCCACTCTCTGTTTTTTTTTTTTTTAAATAAACTATCCACCGCTCTTTCAAAATGTTTTTACAAGAAAACATTAGCAATACTTAAAACAAATGTAACTGACTGGTTTTGAAGTGTAATGTAACAATACACACTGTAAGTGCAGTTTAATGGATGCAAAAGTTTTTTGTAAGAGTTAACAAAATATCAACCCCTTGCCTTTTGTGGCGTCCTTTCCAGCAGTTTTTGGAAATAACTTGTGTCCAAACCCTCCCAGCACCTTTTCAAGCATGCAAATAGTTATGTCTGCTTTACTGGACGCTTGTTTTAAACTTATCGGTCCAGCTCGTCCCTGCTGCTCAATGGGAGAAAGATCTGGAAACTGGGGAGGCCAAGACAAAATTCTCAAAACTTTTTGCTTTTCTTTGGACTGGATATAATTTTGGCACAATTTTGAAGAATACTTGGGACTATTCTCCGGTTGAAGAATGACATTTTGTCCAGTGATACATAAACTAGAAGGAAATGTGTGCTATTTTTCTTTTTTTCATGATCCAAAACAAAGTGAACATCAGGGCACTAAAGACAGAACTGATATCTTTTTCAAAACCAATAGTTTGAGGCTTTGTGGGTAAATAGTGCATTACTGCAGACTATAAGGTATTGAAAACAAGGCAATACCTTGTAATAAATTTTTGAAAAAGTGGCATATCATTTTTTTTTTAATCCAAGGGTAGGCCCAAACTTCTGGCCTGTAGTGTAGTCTGTCTGTTCAGCATCCACTAAGTGTGGAGAGGATTAAGGTACACAGTGTTGTGCTGTACTGATATAATGACAGTTCAGTCAAATTTAATTGAACTGATATGGAACATTTTGCTTATATTTTCAATGTTCTTTAATAAGTACCCATTAATAGCCATGCATGTGATAAACTGTTCATCATTGTGATGAATTAATATACAAAAAACAACAAATCCAGCTATTGTTGATAGATATATAATTAACAGAACACCAGAACAGCAGTGTTAATAAAGGTGCGTGAATTCCTGCAGATCATCACTGTCGCAAAACAAAACTTGCATCTCCATTTTTGTTGTGTTGTGTTCATTCTTGACATAACCTGAAAACATCTGCCATTGACACCAATGTTATGATGAACAGACACAGTCAGAAATGACAGAACAAAATTTACTTACATTGAAAGTCAAATTAATTGCTTGTCTTCTCCTGTAAAGTTACCATTTTGGAAATACAAGGTTTTGCTCCAACAGCAATGAAATAGTACTTTACAGTTTGTGTGAGTGCAGAGGAACAGTGTGTACAGTAGCATGCAGGAACAAACCTGATATCAACTCGTCCAGTTGCTGTGTGGCAGTATGTTGCCACGGCCATTCATTTTCAAATTGTGCAGATAATTGTTGCCTGTGTTATGAGTGTAGTAGACTCTTCTTCTTTTAAAATAATAATAATAATAATAATAATAATAATGTAGTATTAGTATTGAGTAGTAGTATTGAGTCTTGCAGGCACTTTCTTTGTTAAATTGTAGTCAGAATCTCGGTATAAAATGTGGACATCATGCATGTGAGTTTTCAGGTAGTTTTTTTGGTTTGTTTTTTATTTATACATCAACCTGTCAAAAAACTTGACATGTCTTTTTGAGAAGTCTTTCCTTTCTCGCCACCTTTTAAACTGTTTTGTTTATCCCATTGAGTTGACCTTGACAATGATTTGTTCTGTTATAGAAAATGGTCCTGTGTGCTCACTTGTCTGTTTCCTTGTCTTCCTCTTTATTGCAGCCAGTCTGAAAAGGATAACTGTGTTTTTCTCTCTTGTGTTTTTTTCTCTCTCTCTCTCCCAATCTCTGTCTCTTAACTCTCTCTCTTCAAACTCAGCCAACTCCGGCTCTCTGCAAGGTCCTCAGACGCCCCAGTCTACAGGCAGCAGCTCTATGCCTGAAATGCCCAATGAGCTTAAACCCCCCACCCCCGCCACCACTCCACATGGACAGGTCAACAACATGCCGAGCAACAGGTGAGGCATGGTTTATATTACTCTGTTTGGCCTTCCAATTTGTAAAAGAATTAAAAGATGCTGGTATAGCATAGGGAGTAACAGCTATACTGATAAGTGCCCTTGGGCAAGACACCTAATGCTACATTCACCTACATCTGTAATATTAGACTAGAAGCTGTTTTAGATAAGAGTGTTTGACAAATGCCATAAATGTAAAATAATGACCACCATGAAGTCAGGAACAATCACACTACCATGAAATAATTCATCGTATTAATTATTTTGTTATTTTATACACGATCGTTTTATACTGTTTTAATATTACAAACTTCTCACCAAAAGGTTGGGTGTCAATGTTCCGTGAATTCTGTGAACAAGAAGTTGATCATGAAAATGAAAAATCATATAATGTAATTATTTGAAATACATTATTTACGATTAGATCAATTTTTGAAATTTGATCAGTCCTATCATGTTGGATCTTCAAAACACATGTTTGTGGAAGTACATCATCTCACAAACAAATAAGATTTGTGAGGACCTCAGAAAAAGAGTTTTTGATGCTCATTAGGTTTGAAAAAGTAAGAAAACCGTCTCTGAACAGTCTCCAACCAAACTGGATTTAAAACACAGCAAATTTTTGAACAGCAGTGTAAATATAACCCAAAAATGGGTCAATATTTCAGTATGTAATTACGAGACTCTATTTCTTCCAGTATTTCACTCTTTTTTTTAAACCTGTAACATGTTTCATTTAGTATATAGCCCTTTCCCCCTTTGTTATACTTCCTTCCCCCCTCCCTTCACTCCCTCCTCCCCTATTTATTCAAGAAAATATTAATGAAAAGGATTACAATGAGATCCCACATGCCACGCTAGCTGTTGCGTGTTTCTGAATTCGGGTTGTTATTTGTGTTTTCAATATCATCTGGCTCAGTTCCACTTGTTTAATCCATTTGTTTGCACTTGGGTGAGCATCTATTAACATTAATTTATTTTCTCTGAGATGTCACAGTTGCTTAACAAATAAATATTACTGATGAATAAACTGTAGCATTCATATTATATAAGGAGTGCAGATGGAAGTGCATGCAGATCAGTTAAATTCATCATGTGTGCCAAAATGCATTGCATATGTTTATATTAGTACAATACTTGCTATTCCAATTTCTGTGTAGCATCCATCCCTGTATCCCTAGAAATGTGTTTCTACAAAAATAAGATCTATATTTTTATTTGTATTAAATTGTGTATATTGTGTTTGCCCTCTGTTTAACAGGAATAACTCTATAAGTATCCAGGACCCCTTTTCAGATGGCAGTGACCCAGCCTTCCAGAAAAGGAATCTACTGAGCTCTGGAGGCCCTTATCAATCAAGCATGAACGTGGAGCCCATGATGAGGATGCAGTTTGAAAATAAGGATCATTTTGCTGGAATGAGGAAAGGTTGGTGCTTTACTTTGGTCAACGTAATTCTTATACCAGCAACGTTCCCTCCACTTCTGTTCACAAAGTAACATTCTCATCTCCTGATTATCCTCCTCTACTAACCTATTAAGACTTATCTATTAGAGAATTTACCTATTCCATTGTCATTAATATCTTCTCCGTCATGTGTGTTTCAAGTGTCCGTTTCATTGTACTTTGTTTTTACCTCTAATTTCTTTGTTTTTTTTCTTGTGATATTATTTTCCATCTTCCACCTTCCCTCTTCCATCTTCACATCTTCTATACAGTTTGAGGGATTATATTCTGGAGGCTGCTGCCACCTTCTGGACAGCATTAACTGACAAAATTTTATTCTTCCTCAGCTGGAAGTGGAGAGTCATGCATGCCAGGTCAAATGCCCCCTGCTGGCATGCAGGACATTTATGGCAGGAGTCCTTCTAGTGGAGCCATGGCTGGGTTGGGCATGGGCCAACGTGCTCAATATCCTTATGGACCTGGATATGACCGGAGGTGAAATACGCCCCCCCCCCCACACACATACACGCACACACACATTATAGCACATTATCACACACAAAGGTCATTCAATTCAGTGTGCTTTGCAGGAATAGAGTCAAAATGTTAATAAATCAGGAAGCATAAAAATAGTAGAAAGTATAAAGAATAAAGGAACAAAAGAAATAAAAGAATGCATAGAAAATCAATAAAAGAAGATTAAAGTTGTGATGGAAGTGCAGATATTTAGAAGAAGGCAGAGGAGAAAAGTGTGTTTTTTAGCAACTTTTTAAAGCTACAGTGCAGATCTGATATTGATGGGCAGTTGGTTCTAGCAACGAACAGCATAGTGAGTAAACACCATTTCACCATGTTTAGTTTCAGCTTTTTTCACCACTAGCTTACAAGCTCCTGCAGGTCTAGGAGACCTGCCACTAAATTCTTAATTTCAGGTTCATTCTAATTTGGTTATTGTCTTCTTCTTCATTTAACTGTGGAACAGTTTACAAAGTACAAATTAATTATTATTCTTCATTAACTGTGTATTAATTTGACTCTCTTCTATTCTAGATCTGACCATATAATGGGGATGGAAGGGAACATGGGTCCTCCTGGGAGTCAAGGCAACATGGGCCATGCTAATAATGATGGCAGCATGTATTCTCCTAATAGATACCCAAATCAGCAAAGGTAAGCTCCTAGTTTTTGTCTTATTAAATAATGAAAGGAATGTGATTGCTCCACTAAAACAGTGATCCCAATCATGGTCCTTGTGTACCCCTTTCCCATAACCCTTTTCTCTACTCTAACAGTGTTTTTCAAACTGTGGGTTGCAGTGTGGGACGAGTGAGTCCCAAGGAAGCTGCAGCAATGCATATTTTTTTTGTTTATTTCCACAAGACCAGAGCTAAATAAAGGTCATCAAAAGCAGTAACTATGCTGCTAATGTACTGCACTGCTGCCCCTTGCAAAGGGCACGAAGGACAGTGATGCTTTCTGCATCGAGTGCTGTGCTAAGAGGCTACATGCCAGTAGAAGTACAAAAATACTGTTAAACTGTGCAATTGATATATCATGCTGAATGACATTGTATTCAGACCAACAGGAAGCTAACCAGAGTTGAAGTGATCCTGATAAATTATTTCCAATTAATAGTTTCTTTGATTTTAATGAATATGTAAAGATATAGGTGTATTCATTTGTAAAATTGACATATTAAACACATGTATGCCGCCCAAGCACCTGTGCTTCTGGCGGTAGCAATGGATATTGTTATGAATTTGATCAAGAATATTAATTAGATACAGAAATATTAGACAGAGGGATTCCAATACCGTAGTGAACTAAACCAATATAGATAGTAATGACTGCTTTCATGCTTACTTAAATACTGTAATATTATCATATTGTCTGACTTCTTTCTTCTGTTTTGATGCACAGACATGATGGCTATGGACAGCAGTATCCTATGCCATATGTCCATACTCCAGGGATGTACCCTCAACAACAGGTGAAATGATTTCCTGATCATGTTCAGCTTGCATGGATTCCTACAAACAAACACATGCTGAACATGGAAAAGCTTTGCAATATAATGAATGTTTTGTGTTTTGGCACTATGTTAAATCATTCACTTTGTACAAATCTTTTTCTATTCTAACAGGGCTATAAGCGTCCACTTGATGGGATGTATAGCCCCCCTGGAAAAAGGCATGAAGGAGAAGTCTATGGAATGCAGTATGGAGGTCCACAGCCAGATATGTATGGCCAGTATGGGGGTAGTTACTCTGATCGCCGACCCACACAGGCACAGTTTCCTTATCCATATGGCCGGGACCGGCTGCAGAACGCCAGCCAGGGACCTCAGCAGCATCCTATGCAGCATGGCATGATGAGTGGAGGCCATTCATCATCCACAGGTGATGGGCCAGCACACAACATGTGGCCCTCCAGAACAGAAATGCCATATCCTTATCCTAACCGACATGGGACGTCCAGTCAAGGTTCTCCATATCCTGGTATGGGACGTGTGGATGACATGGACGGAATCAGAGTGGACAACCAGTGGCCAGGGCATCAGCGCCAATCACCCTACATTCCTAGCCACTCTAACTCCATGCCTTCAATGAGTTCACGGCAGCCTCCGTCCTCCTACCAGACCTCTAACCATATCTCTCGTGACTCAAGCCCGGGATCTTTCCAGAGGTCCATGGAAGCACACATCTCGCCTAATAAGGCTGCCTTTATGCAGTCTATGAAGATGCACAAGCCAGGAATGCCCATGCCAGGTGGGTCAGGAAGTGGACTCCCAGGCCAGATGCCACCCAACCTGAGAAGAGACCTCAACTATCCAATGGGGTCTGTGGAAGGGACCCAGCCTAACGTGAAACCTCGACGCAAACTGACCTCTAAAGACACTGGTAAGCACGGCTGACAAATGTTAGCATAAAAACTTTGTTTCTGCTTAAAAAGTATAAAAAGCTGATGAGCAGGTTTAACTTGACTGATTTTATCTAAAGGAACCCCTGAGGCATGGCGAGTGATGATGTCACTTAAGTCTGGTCTGCTGGCAGAGAGCACATGGGCTCTGGACACAATCAACATCCTCCTGTATGATGACAGCACTATAGCATCCTTCAACTTGTCTCAGGTATTTTGATAATATGCCACTTTATCCACTTAAAATCATTAGATGGTCCACAACTTCTGAAATATGTTTTGCCTCTTTATCTTTTTCTTTTCATTTTAGTTACCTGGATTCCTTGAGCTCATTGTTGAGCATTTAAGAAGATGTTTGATTGAGATCTTTGGAATCTTGGAGGAATATGAGGTGGGCACCCTTGGCCAAAAGACACTGCTTGGTCCAGTTGATGATCAGAAAGAGGAAGACTCAGTCACTCCAGAGAGCCCCTGTGAGCCAGAGTCCAGCCAAGAAGCTGGAGAGAAAAACCCCAAGGAGGTTCCATCTACCTCTTCTGAGACAGACCCAAATGGGGAGGGTGATCACAAGAAAGATGTAGTGATAAAGGAGAAAGATGTGAAGGATGAACAGGGGTTCATCAAGGAACAGGAGGATATTACAGAGCTTCTTGAGAGCCAGTCATCATGCCCAATGGCAGAACCAAAACCCAAACAGGCCAGCAAGTATGACAAGCTTCCTGTGAAGATTGTGCCCAAAGATGACTTCATGGAGGATATTTCTGATGAGCTTGGCCATGTGCAGGAGTTCACTAGCGGCCTACTTCACTGGAAAGCAGGTGGGGGGGACTCCACGAGCCACATCCAGACACACTTTGAGATTCGTGGGGATTATAACAATAAGAGTGTTCAAGCAAAGCAACATGGCTATGCTTTAAAATCAGAGAAGGTAGATAACAGCCAAGTTGCAACTATAGATGACGTGCTGTGCCCCAGAGCAAGGGCACTCTCTGAGGAAGAAAACTCGTCTACTTCCTTGAGCAGTGCCTCATACCTATTTCGTCTTAATGAGAACCAAAAGGGGATCACTCTTCTGGAGGATGAGCCACGCTGTCCGGACGAGGCCCCATTGTCCACAGCAGCCAGCTGGCAGGACTCTCTGGCCAAACGCTGCACATGTGTCTCCAACATCATTCGCAGCCTGTCCTTCATCCCTGGGAATGATACAGAGATGTCAAGACATCCAGGCCTGGTGCTGATCCTTGGGCGGTTGCTGTTGTTGCACCACGAGCATCCAGAGAGGAAAAGGAGTGTCCCGACCTACGAGAAAGACGAGCTCCCCAAGGAGGAACAGGGTCTGGCCTGCAGCAGGGACGAATGGTGGTGGAACTGTTTGGCAGCTTTAAGAGAGAACACTATGGTTACTTTAGCCAATATTGCCGGGCAGCTGGACCTGTCAGTCTACCCAGAGAGCATCTGCCTTCCTATCCTGGATGGCCTCCTCCACTGGATGGTGTGTCCTTCAGCAGAGGCCCAGGACCCCTTTTCTTCAGCAGGACCACATTCACAGCTTAGTCCACGAAGGCTGGTAATGGAATGTCTTTGCAAGCTCAGCGTTCAGGACGGCAATGTTGATTTGATCCTGGCCACGCCACCCTTCAGCCGACAGGAGAAACTCTTCGGCACGCTGGTGCGCCAGGTGGGAGAGCGAAAGCAACAAGTGTGCAGAGAGATGGCAGTGGCCATTCTGTCCAGCCTGGCCAGAGGGGACAGCTCAGCAGCACGTAGCATCGCTGTGCAAAGAAGCAGTGTTGGCAATCTCATAGGATTCCTAGAGGATGGCATTGCCATGACTCAGTATCACCAAAACCCACATAGCCTCCTCCACATAGGGCATCCTCCCATGGACCAGCCCAGTATAAACATGTTGTGTCGAGCTGGCAAAGCACTTCTAGAACTGGCCAAGGTGGAGGAGAACAAGCCCGAGTTTGTGCTTTATGAAAGCAGGCTCCTGGACATAGCTATTTCCACTGTGCTCAGTTCAAGCGTGGTGGCCATTATCTGTGAAGTACTCTTTCACCTCGGCAAGTCATGACAGAAGGTGGAAGGACCTTAGAACCGTACTACACAAATCACACGGATGAGGCACTTTTATATTTATATTCAAACAACAAAAAAAAAGTTGGTTTATATATGACTATATGAAATAAAACTATATGTATAGCTTCTGTGCCGAATTAACACTTTCATTTGGGGATTTTAGAAAATGATTTTAATACAGATATTTAATATTGCCATTTGAATGTTTGTCTCCTGTTTATTTTATTTTTATTTTAGTAACCAAAGGTAACGTCTGACTTTTGGTTCAGAAGATTTATGACGATCATTTTTTCCCCCCGCTCTTTATAAAGTTTTGGAATTTTCTAAATGTACATTATCAGTATCTGTGGATTTGTTTTCGAAAGCAGAATTATTTAAGATTGGAAAATATTGTAGATAGAGCTTCTCTTTGGCATTTGATCAGAAGCTTGCTTTTGCTCATTTTGTTATATCCATCTGAAAAATAAATTGTGCAATATTATGGTACAAATTGCCTGTTCAAGGCAAGCGAGATGTGTTTTCCCATATTTATCATGCAAGTAATGTGTTTTGCCAGGGGGCGGCAGTATTGTATCAGTTATTTAAAAAAAGATCATCTTGGACTGATTTTTTTTTTATTTGCCTCCTTGATGTCATATCCATTGTTATCAGTAACAATGGGTGTGTGTATTTAGCACTTATTTTACCTTGTTTCCATTTTTTTAACCCCAAGGTACTGCTGTGTAAAGAGAATGTTGTACATTGTTTTTTTGTTGTTGTTGTTTTGTGTTTTTCTTTTCATTTTAGTTTTTTTTTTTTTTTTCACAAATGTGGTAACTACAAAGTGATTGTAGTTTGTAAAGATGAAATTACTGTTCTTGTTGTTACATCGATGATAATTATTGGTATGAATATTTTGTTAATGGGGTCAGGTTTTTGAGCAAGGGTAGTGAGTATGTTCTGTCTGTATAAAGTTTCTGTACGGTCTGTATAGTAGCTGACCACCGATCAAGCTTTGGTAATCATGTGTTGAAGTGCCATGGTCAGCATATTACTTGTTAAGATTACATGGAAATACATGAAAATGGACAGCTAATGCAAAATCCATTTTTTTTATTCTCCCGGGATCCAAATGAAAATATTTGTTATCCAAGATCATGTAGTTCAAAATAAATGATGTTGAGCAAAATCTGCAAAAAAATCAGCAAATTCAGTATTCCAGTATTCAGTCTTTTGGAAACTGATTTGCTATACGCGGACGAGCCATCTGTGTGCATATTTTCAAGTATGATGTGACATTGTGGTTTGTGTGGGCAAACTAATCTTGGTTATCCTAAGGATGTTTAATCAGAAGCCTTGAATTGACTGGTAAGTGGTGGAATGACTTTTTTTTTTATCTAATCCCCTTTTGTTGATAGTCAGTGCTGTTGAAATTGATCCCAGGACCACCTTAATGTCCCCCTGCTTTTGCCTGCCTCTGAAACATCTTCTGAGTTTTGATTACACCGCTGAACACCAGTGGGTGGTAACCAGTGATATATATTTTATCTCCACCACCTCCCACCACCCCATCTATCTTCCAGACAAGACACTCTGAGCCCTTTTCCTAGAACCTTCCATCCAGGCCGAAAACCATTCAGGAACTTCTTTTTAATTGTACGTCCTGATTTTCAGTACAAAAACTCCTGCCATGCAGATACACCACTTGGTGACAGTGTTCCAAATTCTGTTTTTATCATCTATTCCATCAACCAACTGATTTCCTCTGTTTACTTATACAGCCCCTTACAGTGAGTGGGCTTTGAGTCTGTGACCTCTTGACCTCTCATACTATTGTTTCTATCTATCAAGAGGTATAAAAGAGATGTAGAGGATTCAACCCCACATTATTAACAAACCATTCCAGATAGACATATATAGTCAGAGATGTTGGAACATTTTTGGGTCTGTTCTCTTGTGCTCCGCATTCAGTTTAAAATAAAGTGTGAATTCATGTCTAGTGCAGAGGCGCAAGAACAAGTGACTCATGCTCCCACCAAACTGAGCAACTGGGACAAGCTCGTTCAGATGGGGTGGGGGTGTGTTGGTGGGTAGCTGAACGGCGTAGGTGAAATAGAGGGGGAACAAATCAGCTGAAATTGGTAAGAAGGTCATTCCGGCAGTAAAACAAGATGCTTTTCCAGTCTTACCAGAGCTTTAAGTGAAACTCAGGTTTCCGTGGTGCGTGTGTGTGGTCGTCTTTGGGCAAAACCATAGAAAGTAAAGTGGCCCCTTATAGTCACACAGCACGATATTCTTTTTTTTTTTTTTTGAATGAGATCAGTGCTAATGTCTGTAGAATCCTGACATCTGGTATAGACGAGATACAATGGAGGCTAACTTTAATTCTAAATCATTTTACACTTTCAGGAATAGTACAACATAGATTTTACTTCCCCTTTTTTATAATTATAGGAAAATAACCTTAACCTGTGTTTGTCACTTGGTAGTCGGTTAACATTAGTTAAGTTTGCAAGCTAACACAAGCAACAATAGCCAGAGAAAATATTCAGATTCACCGAAACATCTTTATTTTGGCTTGTTGAAGTCTTGTCGTTTGCTTGTTAATAACTTTTAATCTTCATCCTAATATATATATTATGGTCCCTTGTTTCCCTCTGTTTCTCTCTCTTCGCTGGTTTTTTCCTTTGCGAAACATATTGCTCTTCTGTTAGACTGTGAAGTTTTTTTTTCCAGTTACATTAGCCGAAGAAAATGAGTTTTACACACACAAGGCGTTACATTAATTTGCCATTATCTGTCAGGGCTAGAGAAAAAAAACTGTTTTTTATTGTGATAAATTGTTTTTTAATTACTCTAATGTGTAAAACCACAGTGTGTTTTCTATAATCCCCAAGTTCAGTGTCACAACAAATAATGAAATAATGTTAATACACAAAAGATAATGACAAATTGACCAGCCAGTGTCATAGCAACCTGTACATAATGTGGTCAACATGGAGACAAGAATTCAGCTTCTTGAGACAGAGAGAGAGAGAGAGAGAGAGATTACTGTTATTATTATGTCCTGTATCTACTTCTATTAGAGCTATATGCTAATATGTATTTCACATCATTTATCTTTAACTGACCTTTTTCTATAATCACTATTAGTGTCACAAGTGATAAAAAATAAAATTAGAAAAGAAGTAAAAAAAAAAAAATACACTATATGGACAAAAATATTGGGACACCTTACCATTACACCAAAAGGGACCTTAATTGCATTGCATTCAAATACATAGACTTTAATATGGAGTTGGTCCCCTCTTTGCAGCTATAACACTCTTCTTGGAAGGCTTTCTGCAAGATTTTGGAGTGTTTCTGTAGGAATTTGTGTCCATTCATTCTGTAGAGCATTTATGAGGACAGGCGCTGATGTTGGATGAGAAAGCCTGGCTTGCAATCTCTGTTCCAGTTCATCCCAAAAGTGTTGGATGGGGTTGAGGTCAGGGCTCTGTGCGGGCCAGTCAAGTTCTTCCACAGCGAACTCATCCAGCCATGTCTTTATGGAGCTCGCTTTGTGCACTGGGGCACAGTCATGCTAGAATAGAAAAGGTTCTTCCCCAAACACTGGGGCCACAAAGTTGGAAGCATGGCATTGTCCAAAATCTCTTGGTCTGTTGAAGAATTAAGATAGTCCTTCACTGGAAGTAAGGGGCCTAGACCAAACCTGAAAAACAGGTGTGTCCCAATACTTTTGTCCATATAGTGCATATAATATGGTGGGGGGTGTGTGTGTGTGCATATTTGTATGTATAACAGCACATATTGCTGAACTGAACACATTTTCATTACATGGTATGACAGCACAGCATTACTCCTAGCTACACAGATGGGTAATGATGAGGCTGAGTGGTGCGAAAATACAATGTTCTCAATAGAGCAATCTTTAAATTATTTATTTTATTATTTTGGAAGCATGGCATTGTCCTTAATGTCCTGGTATGCTGAAGCATGAAGATTGCCCTTCACTGAAAGTAAGGGGCCTATCCCAAACCCTAGAAAACAGGTATGTCCCAATACTTTTGTTCATGTTGTGTATCTTTATTGTCCACTGCAAGTAAGGGGCCTAGCCCAAACCCTGAAATACAGGTGTTCCAATACTTTTGTCCTTATAGTGTATCTTCATTACCCTTCACTGGAAGTAAGGGGTCTAGTCAGACCAAAATTTGGAAAACGGATGTCCCAATACTTTTGTCCAGTTTATCTGTCGTTGGAAATGTAAGGGCCTCCTCCTCGTCTGCCTACATTTCCCACCATCCTCTCCGCGCAGGGTATCCAGGGTAATATCTCAGTCCCGGAACCTTGCTCCAGGTTGTGTGGTAGTTGGTGTGAAGGTGCAGGGAGGAGAAAACACACACACCCCACACACACACTCCCACTCTCCCACACATCACTGGTGGGCTCTGGAGGGACCCTGATCCACAGAGGACCGAGATCCGAGCCGGAGCAGCTGTACTCCGTCCGTCTGAGAGATCTTTTATAGCATTTTTCTAACCCAGCAGCTCCTGCTCCTCCACAGCCTGGATAACTTTTACCACAGCATCTCAGAGAAGAACAAGCAAGAGAGAGAGAGAAAAAAACAACATGTTTCGTCTAGTTTTGGTCGCAGTTCGTATTAAACCGGGATAACCGAGCGTGGCGCCTCGAAACTGAAGAGACCCGAGAAGCTCCTGGGTGTGTTCTTCTGGTGAGTTAACATGAACATCAGATAAACACGATAAAGAGGAGTTAAAAGAGAAGGTAGTCTGGATATCAGTTGTATTAGAGGCAGAAGAAAAAGAAGAGTTACGTTACCCTTAACGGGACTGGTGGAGAGATGGACCAGACAGCAGGGTGGATTAGTTCTGGATCTGGGTTTCTCCACTGTGAAAGCTCCTACTTAACCTTTTTGGTCTTTTTTTCTGACCACGCATCCATTTAACTTTAACTTCTCCACACCAGACTAACTTTGTTTCAAACAACATGTGTGGTATGTGTGGTAAAGATCAGAAAAGTGCAGTACAGAAGTGTCGGAGCTGGAAACACATCTGTGTGTTACTGTGTAGTTTTATTTGGGCGTAAAAGTTAAAGTGTAAAAGTTAGAAAGACAAAGCTGCAAATGAGTGGTCTGGTGTGAAGAAGCTGAAGTTAAATGGATGTGTGGTCAGGAAAAAGACCAAAAAGGTGCAGTATAGAAGAGCAGGAGCTGGAAACACATCTGCATGTTACTGTGTAGTTTTATGTTTGTGTGTAAAAGTTACAAAGCCAGCAGCATCGAACTGAAAGGAGGTATAAACAATACAGATGTGTTTCCACACTCTGAAAGCTCCTGCTCTTCTATGCTGCACTATTTTGGTCTTTTTTCTGACCACACATCCATTTACCTTCAGCTTCTTCACATCAGACTACTCATTTGCAACTTTGTTAAAAAGGGAACTGATTAGTACAAGAGGAGGTATAAACAACAACCCTGCTGGCTTTGTAAATTTTACACACACACACACACACACACACACACACGCGCACACACACACACACACACACACACACACACACATAAAACTGCACAGTAACATACAGATGTGTTTCCACACTGTGAAAGCTCCTACTGCATGTTTTTGGTCTCAGCACACATCCATTTAACTTCAACTTTACTACTCGTTTGCTGCTTTGTTAAAAAAAGGAAACTGATCAGTAAAAGAGAAGGTATAAACAACCACCTTATCAGCTTTGTAACTTTTGCACACCCACATAAAACTACACAGTAACTTATAGATGTGTTTCCACACTGCAAAAGATCCTACCTCACCTTTTTGGTCTTTTTTTCTGAACGCAGAACTTTTACTCCTTACACCCTACACACACTACATAGTAACATACAGATGTGTTTCCACAGTTAATAAAAAAAATGCACTGATGGGTACAAGAGGAGGTACAAGAGGCTCTTCTATACTGCACTTTTTTTGGTCTTTTTTACTGGCCATACATCCAACTTAACTTCAGCTTCTTCAAACCTGACTACTCGTTTGCAAATTTGTTGGATGTGTGGTCAGAAAAAAAGACCAAAAAAGATCAAATATGGAAGAGCATGAGCTGGAAACACATCTGTATGTTACTGTGTAGTTTTTTTGTGGGTGTGTGAAAGTTACAAAGCTAGCAGCATCAAACTAAGAGGAGGAGCAACCCTGTCAGTTTGATGTTGCCTGCTTTGTAACTTTTACACACCCACTTAAAACTACAGAGTAATATATAGATGTTTCCACACTGTGAAAGCTCCCACCTCACCTATTTGGTCTTTTTTCTGACCACATATCCATTTAACCTCAGCTTCATCACACTAGACCATGTATTTGCAACTTTGTTGGTTAAAAAAGGGAACTTATACAGCATAAACAACAACCCTGCAAGCTTTCTAACTTTTACACTCATACACATAAAACTACTTAGTAATATACAGAGAAAAACCAGCTGACAACCACAGAAACACTCCAAAATCTTGTGGAAAGCCTTTCAAGAAGAGTGGAAGCTGTTATAGCTGCAAGGGGGAGACTAACTCCATGTTAAAGTCTGTGTATTTGACTGCAATGTCATTAAAATCCCTGTTGGTGTAATGGTAAGGCGTCCCAATAATTTTGTCCATATAGTGTATATATGCACCATATGTCACATTCTTATTAGGTTATTAGTATTTATTTTCACTTTATAAGTTTGATGCTTTGATGTCTGCAACATGTCATACAATTTTAATTATCCTAATTATATACAGACCTCTCCAACCACAGCTGGTTCTGCTCCTTGTCTGGCAGGTCCACAGGTATTGGTGCACCTGCTGCCTGGCTTTTATTCCTCCTCCTGAGACTAACCATCAGTTTTGTGAGTGAGTTCCTGTAGTTCAATAGATAGGAAGCCTGCTTAGCGATGTGGTAACTGTCTCAAGGTCATTTTTAGGCCGCTAGTTAGTGAATTCTTCAGTACAGTACATGTTTCCTATCATAGTCTATTGACCTTAGCACATTTTCAACATGTTAATATCTTCACCCTTGGATCTCCAGGATTGTTGTGTGGGATTTCACTCAACGGATGCATTTCGGGGTAGCTGAGCATATGCGAGAGTGTGAATACAGCCAGATCAGCACTCGCAGCTCGACACCAATGGAGTCCCCGCATAAGAGGAGGACTATGAAGAGGAAGTGGCAAGTTTTCCCTGGACGGAATAAATTCTATTGCAATGGCAGGATTATGATGGCAAGACAGACTGGTGTCTTCTACCTTACTCTTGTTCTTATTGTCGTCACAAGCGGACTCTTCTTCGCTTTTGAGTGAGTTATTATTTTTTTTCTTTTTACACTCTCTCTACAATAAAAGAAAGTTTCATAAGGATTTGCTCATAAGGAGTGCAATATCTGTACCTTTTTAAGAGGACATGATGTCCCCCATCATACTGATAATACATAGTCTGAATATTTTACAGGGGTAGAATCTTGGTATGAAAGATATTTCATATCCTGTAGGATTTTAAATCAGTTTCTTTTGTCTTTTCCATGCCATTGTTAATAGAATAGGATTGTAAGATTGTCGTCATTGAGTCTGAACTGTGGTTCATTTAAAATACAATACACAGAACTAGCCTTGCATACTAGTCATCTTGCTAGTTCTTATCTGGGCTTTGTGCCACATAATATCACCATGTTCATTCCACAAAGCTGTTTTTCCAACCATCAGCACCAAAGATGAAAAACTGGATCTGGTAGAAGCTGCTCATGAGGCCTTTGTGAGGCTGGTCAAGGGAGGGAAAGTGTTTAATCTGTTTTTAGAGATTTAAAGAGTGCTTACAGCATCGTCATTGAGTACAGTTCATATATTTTGATGTTTAAAGGGCCTGTCTGTTATTCTATTCATAGAGCTGGAGCTCTACTACTGAGACACGTCCTTCAGTTTACCCAAGATGACACGTTCTTTAGCAGTGAAGAAAAGGATCTAATCCTAGGCATCTTGAGGCACTTAATTATTAACTGCCTCAGATGAACTCTGTCTAAAACATCATTTTGCATGACCAGGCGCTTGGTGTAGTGAAGCACAGGATTTCAGACTTGGCGTCAGTCCAGCGTTTGCATGAGCAAATCTCTGCCATATCAGATTAGGTGAAAATTATTGCCCTTCACCAGCTGTACATTCGTGGGTAGTCATGCATTTTAAAGCTACCTTTCAGTGGTGTGATTTTTATTTGGGAAATGACTGGCCCATTCAGCTTGTTCGTTCAAAAGACCATGTATTAAAAAGGTGATTACGATACAAGATAATTGTGTGAGGGTACTACCTCTTAACCTTCAAGCTTTTGTGCCGTGCATGAACGCTAAACCTCTTTTAATGTCACCTCTTGCTTGAGGTTTAATCAGGCCTGAAATTTGGCCGAACCTGAAAATAGCCTTAAAAGATTGACTGCCCTTGTCGTCATAAAGTCTGTGTTTTGTCCCTTAATATGTCTGAGAACCATCTATTTTGACATAAAAAGGCCGTTTGACTGATATACAGATTAACCAGCCACAGTCCACTGCTATAGTATGACATGTAGGGGTGTAAGGGCGCACTACAAATTGTCTCAAAACCAACTTCAGCACTTTCTTGATTAACTTTTGATGTGATGTTGTGAACCTCAAACCTTTTTTACCCAACGGTCTAGCTTTGAAAGGCTCAGTTTTGACATACAGAATGAGAAACTGCTTGCAAATGTTTGTTTCCCATTGGACTCATCAGTCAAAACAAAACTGGCAAAATCCCAACAGTTGTGGTTGGCATGGCTTACTATAGATATCAGCTTCTTCATCTATATCGGGGTAGACTGTTTAAGGCTGAGGCTGCCCAAATGACCCACAGCAACAAGTTTAAAATACAAACCCGACTGTAGCCCTCCTTAATTCTGCCCCGTACTTGACCACCATTAACTTGGAAAACATTAAAACCAAGCATTACTAATGAAAACGTCTTAATTGTTGTTGCCTAGTGACAGCTGTCATTACTGTCAATGAACAAGTTTATAAAACTAAATGGGCAGTTTAGCAACTGTCCCAGTGGAAGTGTAAATTTGACTTTGTTAACTTTGTGCATTGATAAGTGCCTTCAAATAACATCTCAAACGTTTTAATCATGATAAGCATTGCTAATACATTGTTTCCATGCTGAGCTCACTGGAAATGATAATTCAAGAAACTCCAGCGTGCCAGATTAAAAACTGTGGGAAGTGGGCAGAAATCCAAATGGGTAATCTGAAGATGGAGCCTGGCAAACGTTTGAGAAATGATGTCCGAACCAGGCATGTCTCATCAGGTTCGCTCAGATATTTCAGATTCTCATATTCACAATAGGGCCTCTCCCCACTTCTCCAACACCTCATAATTCTCGGTGTTGTAGAAGGATTTAATGAAGCTTCTTTCCAGCTTTAAGGTGCACCTGTGTTGTGCCAAGCAGACTTTTTACTGCATCATTACTCTCATGCATTACTCTCATTCATGTTTTTCACCCTCACGTTCTGTTAAGGTAGTTTGTACTGTGTTCCAGTTTGTATTTCAGGGTTTTATTTTTGTTTTGTTTTTTAAACATTTTTCACATGCTTCTTCGGTGTGTAGGCGATGCACTGTGTCTTCTACCTGTGTAGACATCAGGGGCCAGTTTTAACATGATTTAGTATCCGATTTTTCAGTTTAGCCCAGTCTTGAATGCTTTTGTTGAGAGGTTTTGGGCTGAAATGTTTGTGTAGCTGCCTTCTCTTAAGGGAAAAAATTCTGGGATTTAAAAAAAGACTTTGTTTTGAAGTGTGATGACTCACCAGATGTGAACTGTGCAAAGACCTGCCCCTTTCTTTTGATTTCATTAAGGCTGCTGGCTGCTATTAACATTGCTGACATTTCCATCGCAGGGACGTCCTGCAATCCACCCTGTTTTTCAGACTCTGGCCTGGTTTTTTGTGAAGCAACTAAATGGGACTCAGGTTATGTTTAATTAACGGTGGAGTACCTTAGAAGTTTTGGGTTCCTTTACTTTGCTTTTGCCTGCTATTCTTTTTGTGTCTAATGTTTGTTGTCAGTTTCTTATCTGCTATTCATGTGATATTCTGAAATGGGTTCTTTTCTTAAAATTAGTGAATACAGCATATAAGGTCTTTAGAGCGAATTTTGTTTCTTCATGCTGAAGAATTTCTTCTGTTTTGCCTAGAACATCAAAATATACGGAGAATCTCTATCTTTTAAAGTTCAACTAACTGGACTACTTTCTATGAAGGTCCATCAGTGCAGAGGAATTGTTCATTTCATTGCTATTCTATTATTTTGGTAATGTGAATTCTCACGTTTAAGCTAAATAGCCAGTAATAGAACTTAGAGCAAGAAAAATCACATTGTTTCAAACTGTACTTGTGTGTATCAGTCATAATGGTTCACTTTTCATGTTACAACTCTAAAGGATAGTGTGTACCAGTTTGTACTGCAAGGTCTCGCAGATATCCTGTTTGTCTAGAATATCACTTTCATCAGTGGAGAGGTGAAACACCGACATCCTTCCAGCTCAGACGTGCTCTAGTGGAATTACGCTGGCACATCTCCGCTTAGCTGGATGAGCTTATCCGGAGGAGCTGCCCCATTGAAGCAGTTTCTAGATGTGTTTAACTCACCTTTCTAATGATTAAATGTTACTCCATAGTACTATAAACATATCTGTCAAACCACAAACTGTGCCCTGGCTCTTTAAAGGAGTGTTTCTCCTAAACATTTGCACCATTTTCCACCACAGCCTTGTCAGCACAACCGCTGTCCGAACAATACCTCTTGTCTCCAAAATGGTGACTTTACTGAAGGAAAGAACGTTCTTAACTTATAATGGAAGTTAAGGTAAAAGTATTTTCTTCTGAGTACTTTTGGACCGTTTCTGGTGGCCCATTCATTGCAAAATTTTAACACAATATAAAGTGTAGCTGGTATTTTCAAGCTGTGGAGATAAAAGGTTTTATTCTGACAAGTTTGGTCCAGTAGTTTATTACTGAAGGTGATGAAATTGAAGTCTGTGTCACCCAAAAACATTTTGAGGAACATGGGCATACATTGCTTGTTACTTTCTACTTGTAGCTTCAGTGCACAATTAAAGAAGGAATATTTTGGGCATTCGACTAAGTTTGAGATCAGGTGGAAAATTGTGTACACTTGATTAATCAAAGAGTCATTCTTATAATGTCCAAGACTGCTATCTTTTCCTATTTTGTATCATTTTATTCGATTTGTTGAATATCCCAGAAAGAATCACACTAATTGATCACATTTTTTTAGGATTTATTTCCCATCTCTATTCCATCTGTTAGTACCTAATCAAGTTTTAGGTACTGACGTCATTAAAACTGGGTAAGGTCACAAAAATGGACCTCCGAGACAGATCTGTTTTAGAGCACTCACACTTCTGAAAAAATAGCCATGGCATGGTGATTTCTGACATTCTGACGATATAAACTCAAGTTGCTGTGCTGTAGCCCATGTCGGTTTAAAAAAGAATGCCATATAACTTGGAGATGTAGTTGTACTAGTGTTTTTCCAGGGTTTTCCTTTCTGTTGCTGTAGCTCTATCATAAAAAAAGAGATTATATTACAGTAGCCTGGAGCAAGTGCTTTATTTGGAACATAGACATTAAGCATCTCTTTGTGGAAACAGAGAAACAAAAGAATGTTCTGGTTTCTTGTCCATGTTTGCCCACTCTCAGTTCCAGATGGAAGAGGCCTGGTCAATATTGCATGCTTTCACTGAGACTAAATTGAAGTGAATTTGTTCAGGGTTTATGCAGTTTCTGTGTGCTACACTGGTTTCCCCTGGTGTCTATGTTGAGTGTAGTGCATTAGAGAAACTGTCATCACTATCGACAATTGTTTTTATGTTTGTGATACAAGGTAATTATGTGGGCCATTGGGAGAATAGCATGGAAGTCGTCAGGTTCACATTATTTTTAGTCTATTTCAACCTCACTTCTGACCACTCAGAAAATCACTTGAAATCAGCCAAATCACTTGAACTGTTTATGTGCAGTCCGCTGTCAGTAGCCGACATTGTGTATGAGCCCAGTTGTGCCACAGTCAGTAGCTGTACCTTTGCCTCGAGTGGCACCTCGCCCCAGGCTGTTTACATTTTATAGGCCCGTCTATACAACAGCCTGCAAGTCAGAACATGTAGCGACCCTGTACAGCAGTATATGTGGCGGTGTTTGGTTTTGAGGGAGTAGCTCGAAGGTGGCTTAAAGCGATGGTGTTTGGGTGGAGGTCAGTAGGTTAAATTGCTAAATGTGTCAACAGACCAAAGTCTAGTAATCTTGAAGAGAGCTGAGGTCACGTTAACCAAATATTTTCTTTCATTGACTGAATATTTCTAACAATGACGAAAAACCGTGAAGACCGCCCATCGTTTAGGACACTTATTTAGCGTAAAGTAACGTAACAAAGGAATTCACACCCCTGTCCAGTTGATGATGAGTAAGGGAATACCCTCTTATCATAAAAAAATCGTGCAAATGACAGGAAATATTTTACACTGGATTATTTACAACCTTGTACATCAAAATGATGGACAATGGAAAAAGTCTGACGCAACCTCTGGAAGAGGGCTCATCAGCAAATACTGAGAAAATGTTCTAGACTCTGCTGTATTCCAGTTCTTTCTGTCTTCTCTGGTGACCAACAATTCTTATTTTTTTTAAATAAAAAAATGGTTACTTGTAGGGCTGCACAGTATAATATCTGCTCATCATATTGCAGTATCAGTCTCTGCAATGCTGATATCGCTGAAGGCTGCAAAATGCAAATGAGTCTCTAACCAGTGACCGTGTTTCTGACAGGATGACCAATCACAGCTCCAGGTGAATTACTGGGTGTTCTGATGAATTGAGGTCTTCATGTATTCCAGCAAAATCTAATTATTTTCATCTTTAACCATTAAAGGTGCTGGCGAATCGGTGCATGAATGGATGGTGCTAAACTGCTGGAGACAGAATAAGCAGATATATATTTAAATGATTTAAATATGTTGGTTTTGTGACATCACAACTATGATTTGAAGCCAATTTTCGATATATAGATGGGGGGGAGTAAATGTACCATTTGAAACAATGTTTACAGACTTTAAGCCTTTTTAACTCCAGAAAAGTGATGAGGTGGGCCTTAAATATCTTGAAAGAAATCGCAATATGTAGCAGTACAACTGCAATACTGATATTTTGTCCAGTTAAAAAATGAAATGAATTGCCCCTCCAAAGAAGCTCAACCAAGCCAAAGCTGAAACACCCATTGCTTGAAGATCATTTTGCTGAACAGATGTGATGTTAAGGTTCGTGAACTGCTGCATCAGGACTAGGGTGAAAGAACGGTGGATGTATATTCAGTGTTTTGTAGAATACATGGTGAGTCCCTGAATGACGAGCATCTGCTGAAATAAAATGACGTAGTGTGAACTGGAATGGTATCAATATCGAGGGCCAAACAACTACTTTGCAAACATCTTCCTCTTTCCGTGTTCTGTCTCTTCGTGCTTCTTTAATTTCTATTTCTAGCTTCGAGCACAACCCTAGTTGTCATCCAGCTCTATGCCAGAACCAGTCCGTGCGCCCACTCCAAACCCAGAGGCTCTATTGTATTGTCAGCACCACTGCTGTGTGCTACACTCTTCTCATGCCATACTCTCTCAGCTGGCTTTATGTAATTGAGTGTAGCTGCTTATGCCAGCATGTTTCAAGAGGATTTGACACAGTTCTGGTTTCTTTGGGACAGTCCACGTCAAATCACCCAAACACCCATCACAGCAGTGCAGAGCAGTATTAATAAAATACAATATGTTTTCCAAATATAAAATCATATCAGTTTAACATATGTTTAAATTTGCAGTAATAAATCTTAATAAACCCTTACTTCGTAAGTGCTGATATGCCATACTGATGGCTTGCTGTAAATTCCCTCGTTTATTTTTTTTCAGCCTGAAAGAGTGGATTTAAATATACAATTTTTCCACATCCTCCACCAAAGAAGTGCAGTCTTGATCTCACAGTCAGTTCATTTATATAAAAATGACTGAATGCTTTACGGTTCCTACTGACCCAAAGAATAATTAGCATATTTGTATAGAAATGTATTAGCAGAGTATTAAATATTCCTTAACACTGCAGAACATACTGTTTGGACTGTCAGTCCTGTAAGAAAAGCCTTCAAATCTGTTTATTAGGGCTTACAGATTGCTGTACGAAGTCGATTGCTTATGTCTTCAAGCATCCATTGCTTATGTCCATGTCCATGCTGGTTTCATGTCTATGATGCTTGGGTTTGTTTTATTACCCCTGTATCCAGTGATGTACTACCATGTTTTAATAAACCACCCTAAAGGAATATTTCACTTTGGGGAAAAAATAGTATTAGTATTACATTCATTTGGCAGACGCTTTTATCCAAAGCGACTTACAATATGAGGAAACACTCAAGTTTCAGGACAGTGGTTTCTTTAACGAACAAGATTTTCTGTGATTAAAGCCTCTTCTGAGTGACTTGTACTGTAGATGCTGCTCCTCTGGCACAAACCAGCTCACCACTGAGTCTGGGATTTGAATTTATTGCTCTGTGCATTTAAAAATAGATAATAGATGCTGGCCAAAAAAGAGTAAAAATCAAATGCTTTTCCCAGTGTAACATAGTTCTCATGCTCTTTGAAAAACAATTGTCAAGACTATAAAATCAATAAAACACCTGTTTTATCCTGTCGTTTATTCGTCTTTGAGGAATAAGGGTTGGTTGCAGCAACTGGTTTTAATTGCTGAGTAATTTTTCATGAGGAGCGTGACTACGTATGAAATGATGGTCTGTACAGGGACATGCCGGGTTAATGCAAGTAAAAGAAAAAAAGAAAACCAGAATTTCTCAATTGTAGATTCTGCTTAAAGCCCCACTGATGGATAACAGATAAAAAATATGTCCCCTTGGGAGGATTTGGGAGGACAGCACAAAGCAGAACAGCATTTCTCAACCTTTTTGAACTGGGATTATCCCGAAACGTATTTTGGGGTTTTGTGGGGGGGGAGGGGGGGGGGG
>JBBPCZ010000001.1:47955752-47982284 GCA_037974445.1 Brycinus macrolepidotus | reverse complement strand
GCAGAAACTGTCATTTGTATAATATAGAATCTATAATATAGACAAGAGATATTTTAGCTTCTATTTATTTATTTTTTTATCAGTCAGCCTTTGATTCGCTCTAGATCAATCAATCTATTTATTTATTTATTGCAGTTTGTGGTGGGCTGAGGATTGGTGAAACTGAATTTTCACTATATATATTTTTTTTTACTAACATACCAGAGAAATTCAATTTTAAAGGAAAATAAAATGCGAACTTGTGTGTGTATATGAAGAAAATGGCACACACTTTGGGCAGCCCTGTTGTAAACTATATTAGGAGACTAAATGAGACTATAATATAGACTAAATTACCTCATCCTTTCCAGACTCCATGCTGCCAACATCTCTTCACAGCACAGTGATGATTTGAATAATTCTGATCTTGTCCTAATTCACTTTGATAAATGACTGAGATGTGTAGCATTCTTTTCATTTAATCATTTATGAAACCTAGCTTTTCTTCAATAGCAGTAAATCCGCTGAACACAGATATCAGGTTCTGCTGTTTGTTTGCATCCCCACTTACATCGTGCTGCTGAACTTCACTCCCTTGTTTACTGTGTCTTGCTGTTAATCTCAGGTAAGATAACTCCTGAAAACCTGTCTAGGGTGATTCTGAGGTTGCTCATGAAAGCCTGTCAGGGGCATTAAAAAGATGAGAGCAGAAACCGAGATCAGTAAGGCCAGAGCAAGGCAATGGAATAAGCCACTCGCAATTGTCTTTCATTCTTTTCTCTTTCCATTTTCTCTCCCCCAATTACGACTTGATGCGTGTCGTGCATCATCAATCGACTGCATAAGAGCTTCATCGAGAGCAGTAATAAGCACCCGCAGTACCTCTTATATGCACAAAATAAAGAACTGCTCCGTAACCAATTTGTTTCATTTCTCTGCATGACTCTCAGATGCTGTTTCTGCACAAATAAAGCTTTTCAGATTTGTTTCTGGAATGGTACGGCCGTGTCTTGTAGCAGCAAGAGAGCTGCTTTGGGGAGATTTTACAGCATCCTCATGCGGCGCGTGCTTTACGACTAGCTCTTAAGAGATCGATTGCAGCTGAGAGACAGAGGCGCTGGTGGGGGATCAGGTGATTACACTCTGCTGTAATATCTTCCATGCTATGCTTCATGGCACTGTGCCCGTCTGGGACACCTGTGACACTCAGCAGCTGAATCAGAGCTTGTTAGAGCAGGTCTGATCCCTCTCTTGTGCCCTCGCTGTCCAAGGGGGCTTGGCCCTTGTGAATAGTGTCACATTCATCTTCTCTGCATGGGAAGACACTGAGGGTGGAGGCCTAGCTAAAGGGGAAGAGTAATATTTTGAATGAGCTTTGTGAAGAAATATGTCATATTAACAGACTTGAATTTGTCTTGGACTTTAACCTACACCTCGTCTCTTCTGTTTTCACAGAATCCCATAAAAAAGGCTTCCTCACAGCACTGAAGGACAGTCCTGCCAGATATCCTTTTGCAGCACAATGATCCACCTGTGTTTGCGTTTATAGGTTTGGTTTTGGTGAATGGGGCAGTCCATTCACTTCTGTAATATACCTTTAATATCTGTCCTATCTTTGTAAGGAGTTAAAATGATGTTAAATCTTGATTTTGAGTTTAACCCCTGGAAGTGTGTAACGATAACAGTGAAACAAGCAGAGAAATTTTGTTGAAAATTGTGGATTCATGGGGCAATCCATTGATGCCATAGCCATCAGTGGCCGGGAATCCAGGAAAGTGTAAGTGGAACCTCACACTCTCTGGGTGGGTAGGATGCGGCTGTAGGTTCTTAAAAAAACCCACAACTGGCACACCATGCCAGCCACACTGCTTGTATTACTTTAGCTCTTTCTCTCTCACACTCTCTCTCTCTTTCTCCCTCTGTCACTCTCTCTTTCTTTCTCTCTCTCTCCCTCTCTCTGCCTGGCTGTCTGACTTCATCTATCTCTCTGAAGTGCTCTGTGTCAGCCTGCTGTCCCTGCAGAATCTTTCCCCATGTGTGGTTTAGGCAGCATGCAAGGTGCCGCGTCCCAGCCCTGTTTTCTGTTTTTTTAATTGCAGTGTTAGGTTTATTTATGAGTAGTTGCCAGAAACCTAAGCTCTTTATAATTCATGTCATGCTGAGGATCAAAGAATTCAGCCAGTATTGTTGGTTGGAGAGCTATTTTCAGCCATTTGTGTGGCTTAAAGGCTGCATATAAATGCTAAGAAAAGAAAAGTGTGAGCATCATGCAACTCACTGAAGACCCTTTCCACTGTGGGAGCACGACAAGTCACGATAACCTGACAGGTGGGGCATTTAAAATGGCCTGCGTCAGGGCTTTGTGCCTTTCTGCTGTAAATGCCACAGCTAAGACAGATAAGGGCTCCGTGCTGAGGGAAGAACCATCACCTAGCTGATAACATGACCACTGGGGCTGCTGTTCAAAAGAAAACGGGTCGTAAGGATAACATCTCTTCACTTTCTTCTTTTGAGACGGATTAAATAATGCTCAGGTCAAGTCTCTGGCATTCAGAGCCGTAAAGGCTGAGAGACGCATTAAGAGTCGTTTAAAATATTCCTTTATTGAGCACATTGTCTTCTATTCGGGCTGGTATTTTCGCATCGTTTTGATTATGTAATATTTGAATTTTGAGTGTAATTTGTCCTTCAGGGCTCTTAGCCAGCTGTTTCCTGCAGGTTGTCTGTCTGCCAAGAATATGAACATGCTTTTTGTTTTCAAGAAGTAAACAATCATTTGGGTTAATGCAGTAAGAAGTAATTATATTTGTTTTTGCCAAGGGGGGAGATTAACCACAGTAAGGGATTACAGAGAAAAGTATAAATTATGACAAGAAATTATGATTTGAATGCAGTGTATGTCTCAGTGGGTTGGCTTTGTATATACTGAGCAGTATTCAAATGGCAAAGTGATAAAATGTAAATTCAATTAAAACTGATTTAATTTTTTTTTATTTTTTGTATTACTATGCCCGTGAGTTTACCTTGAAAAGTTAGGTCCAGGGATGGTAAATGCTAACTAGTTGTGTTTAATATAGGTTGTCAACTGTATTTAGTATAGGTTGTCACTTTATTGTGTTTAGTATAGGTTGTCACTTTATTGTGTTTAGTATAGGTTATTACATTATTGTGTTTAGTATAGGTTGTTACTTTATTGTGTTTAGTATAGGTTGTTACTTTATTGTGTTTAGTATAGGTTGTTACTTTATTGTATTTAGTATAGGTTATTGCTTTATTGTATTTAGTATAGGTTATTACATTATTGTGTTTAGTATAGGTTGTTACTTTATTGTGTTTAGTATAGGTTATTACATTATTGTGTTTAGTATAGGTTGTTACTTTATTGTGTTTAGTATAGGTTGTTACTTTATTGTGTTTAGTATAGGTTGTTACTTTATTGTATTTAGTATAGGTTATTGCTTTATTGTATTTAGTATAGGTTATTACTTTATTGTATTTAGCATAGGTTGTCACTTAATTTTATTTAGTGTAGATTGTCACTTAATTGTATTTAGTATAGGTTGCAGATCACTGATCACTGCATGACCATCAAGACATTTTATTCTATCATGACATCTAACACCCCCATATTTATTAAACATTGTGTGTTGCAGAATTCAGCCGTTCTCTCGCGATGGAATTAGCGCAAAAACTGTTTTCTGTGCCAGAGGATCTTATCGAAAACCACTGTTCTGATCACCACTAATCTAATCTAGTCTTTCATAAAACAGTTTGTACCGAAAACACAATCTGATTGGTTGACCTGATGTCACAAATAATAGCATGTTTTTTTTTTCACAGTAATGACTATTCCACAAACACTGATTGCTAGGCTTTACAGTGCAGCTAACGGTTTCTGATTTTCCACTTTTGAACATACAAAAAACGTAAAATGAATACCTTGCTAGATAATACTTGACTGCGCATTTGGTCATATTCTGATGAAAAGACCGCAGCCCAACACTGAATTCCAGTCCTGTCTTTGCCCCTCGGCAAACGGCGACAGTGGGACAGCTAAACAAACCAGATTTAGCCAGAACTGAGCAGACTAAACTTTATCAAACAAGGTAGGCTGTGAAATACTTTACAGACTGTCTGGAACAAAATGTGATTCAGGTTAATCTGGCAAATACTGCAACAGCTGAGGTGACCTTGACATTGCGTTTTATTATGCAGAAGGTTACATCCTTTTTGGTGGAAGGAACTGCTGATATTAGAGCACATTCAGTGCAACAATTGGGGGCTTCTTTGCTCTTTTCCTCTTTATTTTGCCGAACTGCTGTATAAAATGATAGAACACTCAAGGTTGTCTTATCATTTTGGTGATATTATTCACAGTAATGCACTCTTACTGGTGTCCTTTTGTTTAAATATCCCTTAAATATAAAGTTTTCAATAAGGCTTTTTTTGGAGTGATGCCATCAAAGACTCACTTCCAGTTACCTAAAAAAAAAAAAACCTGTCAGTGGATGGTTCTTTAAAACTGTTTCTTAGACATGTCTGGATGGTTTTCATTTTTTGCTGTATCTCTACATGTTATGACTTTGGACCAACCAAAAATGGACCATCTGGGGGTCCAGTTTAAGAACCACTGTTTTAAAGAATCATGAGATGGTGAGAACCTTATTCATGTTTAAAGAACTTCCGTATAATGTAAAGATTCTATTCCAATTGAAGATTTATCCTAGAGTGGTAGATCCAAGCCAAGATCTATTTAGCATGGATGCTTGAAATCCAAGGCTTTGATAGTTTTTGAAAATAGACATAAACAGACATGGGTCATTGAAATATTAGAAAATTAGAAATATTTTTTATTTTAACTTAAATAAATAGGCTGTGTTTCACTTCGGTGTGTGTGTGTTTCCTGTCGTCTGTGCACCACCTGCCTCAAGAAAGGGGGACGGTCTCGTGCCTGCATGAGTGAATGAAATTGAATGCAAACATTAAGGAAACGGAGCTGATCTGTGTCTGAAACTGTGCCTGTTGGGTCCTTAAATTTGCAGAAGTAGAGCCTGGAATGTTTAAGAAGGCATGGAGACCTGGGTCTGGAAATCTTTCTTTTTAAGAGTGTAGGCAGGAAGTGTAACTCTCATTTGTTGGAGATCTTTTTGCACAGTGGTTTAATAATGGATGGCGCTTGGGAGAAGCTTGTAGCCCTTTTGCATATCCTCATGTTCTGCCTTCCAGAAGGATGTTACAGCTTGTCAGCGCTGGTGGACGAGGAGCTCCCTGTTACGGCTGCTGGCTCTGCTTCTGGCACTGTGTGGTGCAAAGTGGCATGAAATCTGCCTCTGACAGCTTCACAGGTCAATGTGTTAGTCATGGGATTATCAGCCTGTACACACATGTCCACTCTGTCCTCCTAATGCGTTTGCGTGTGTGTGTGTGCGCGCTCAGCTATCATCCTCTGATAATTAGGGCATAGTGCAGATTTGCCCAGATGTTAAGCAGCAGTTTGCCCCTTGTGCTCTGAGGTGTTTTCTCCTTGACCCTTGTTTACTGTGCTGGAGGTCGTGGTGTGTTTTTTCTCTGTGTGGTCAATAGTGGGGCTCTCTGGTTTCCACACCTACCTAATTGGATCCAATCAGACTACAAATGAAGATGTAAGTAAAGTCAGCTGCTTTTGATTTTGTATGCATTTTTGTATGCGTTTGCTTTCTTTATTGTGATCCACAATGCATCATGAAGTCTGAGTGCATGACCCAAACATCTAAACATGAAGTTTTTATAGCATATCAACTTTATTGCATCCACAAGTAGCTCAGCTGTGCAACACTTTGAAAGAGCTTAGATTTCATCAATTATGAATGTTAAGTCATGCTTTCAGTGTCTCCTTTTCAGCTTCACAAAGTTAATGAACGTGTGTCTCTTCTCTGTAGATAAAAGGGTCATGGTCGTCGAAAAGAGGGAAAGAAAACTACAACCCTTACAGCTATGGAAACATATTCACAAACTGCTGCGCAGCCCTCTGCGGTCCTCTTCCACCTAGGTGAGATACAGGTGTACTTCTGTGTGGTCCCTGAGGATCATTTAAAGTAATTACTGTTTCTGCTCATTTCACTGACTGCTCCTATATTATTCATGGTAACACACTCGCTTTCATGCTATACACATAATTTAGCATATTAAAAAGTATAAACTTGTAAATGTAGTTTAGGATTACTTAATTAAACAGTTTTAGATTAATAGTGCTTTACTAATTTGTACGATTGTCATTTCTCAGCTGTCACATTTCCTAAACTCAAACAGCACAAACTTACAAAGTACTAAATAATAATGCAGTCCAGTAATTATGAGCACTTCATCAGCTGGGATTTGGCCGGAGCTGTCATTTCGGGCTGTAATGGGGAGGTAGAATCCCAGATTTGAATGTCCTTGTACCTCCTATAAAACTGGTCCTTGTGCGAGAGATTTTTTGGTCCCTTTTTAAATAGCAGTAAAAAAAAAAGAAGAGATACAGCTTTGTAAATTCCAACAGTCCCTCTTTTTTCTTTTCCACATACAAGATGAGAGTCTTTCATCATTCCTTTTAATGAGAAACCTCCCATATCTGACAGCTTATCTCCTTTGTTGTGGAATTAGTTGACTTGCCATTTTCTCCCCTTTGCGCTGTCAGCAGACTAAACAAGGCCAGTCTTGCTCATCTGGATTCAGAGTGACTGACAAAGCCGTTCCCTCAGTTGTTTGGATTTGCATTTCTGTGCAAAGGTTATTTTACCTCTGCCGTATGCATAATGCTTGTAAATCGCTCCTTGATTGTGGATTTATACTGAAGCTGGATATGGTTTGTTGAACTGCATTTTATTATATCACTGTGAGGAAGTGTAGAATAGAAGCTGAATGACTGCTTTTATTTAATGCCTCAAATGACTGCTTCGATTTCAGTATCCTGACAGAGCAGATTGAGTTTGACCCCAGTAATTTAGGATGCCCACTTCACCTTCCTCTTTTGTTTGTGCTCACGGACTAAATGTACGTGTCTTTGCTCACGTCTCAGTTGCAGACCCTGCTGAGGGCTCGTCTTTTTTATGCACACTTGTTCATAGATAGTACCTATCACTCGTTATCTCCACTCCAGCACAGCACTTCTCTTTGCCCAACAGTGGTAGTTCTTTCAGAGTGTGAGTCTGAGCTGTTGCACATCAGTTAAAGGTCATTAACAGCTTAAGAGAGACAGAATGAGGGTAAAGATGAATGGCTGAAAAGCTTTTCAAGTGTGCTCTAAAAGACCTTACGGTAGGATGTACCTGTACTGTTATAGGAGACCTTGGATTTTAACACTGCTCATCAATAAATATAAGTGGTGGCCTTCCGTATGTGTGTGTTTAATATCTAATTAAACTGTCATTTTTAATGCTTGGTGGGAAATCCATTTCAATTGATGAAATTCACATGTAGTGGAAAACTACTAAAAACAAAATGTTCAATTAAGTATACACTCTGCTGTTAAAAAAATTGTTAAAGTTGCTTTCATTTTGCTTTAGGCTCAGAATACCAGTTCACAAAGTGTATTTTGTAATAGGGCTTTATTTTACAATACTGAAAAAAATACGTATTTGTGCTTTGTGATGAAAGTAATGCAGAATTATATTTTAATGTAAAAAAAACAAACAAAATACCAATAATGTTTTTTAATTTTAAAGTTTTAAAAGTATTTTAGCAATATACATTTTAAAATTAACACTACATTTTTAATGCTTTTACCACAATTTTAGTTTTGAGCTTTGAGCCGTAACTTGTACCAAGCTGAATCCTATGATCATGGCTCTGACTGTAGCCCGCTCTTTCAAATACAGCTTTTAAATGTTAAGTCCCATTGCTGCCTTTGTTGATAATATATATTTGAATTCCTCCCATGGTAAATGTTTTTATTACCAAAGCACATATCATCTTAAGTATCACTTACAAGCAGAATACACCGATGATGCTGGTAATATCAGTAATTCTGTAGGTTTTGCTGGTCAATGCTTACAGGAGACCTATGAATAAGTCAACAAGCAGCAAACTAACAAAAGCAACAGCTAAACAGAAAGCTCCAGTTCCCTTTGAGAGGTCGTGCACCCACTCTTACACTTTTACAGTGTGTCTGCAGTGCTCAGTGACAGCGCTGTATTGACAGAGTTGTTTGACCCTGAAAGTACACTGAACTGTACTCTCCCTGGGTGATGTCAGTAGATTTTGCATGTGGGGTGACCTCTGCTTTGGTGAGGCATTCCTATAAGGATGACTCAGAGTTGATAAACAGGCTTTCTGTTGCTTATTGACCTTCTCTACACTGCCCCCACTCTGCCATTCAGGGCCATTTATTCACCTCAGCATTCACTCAAGCATCATCTGGTGTGCTGTTGCAAGATCTTTGATCACACAGACTTTTAATAGATGATTTACCTTTGTTTGCCTGCAAGGCAGAAACACATTCAGCCTGTTTTGACATGAAAGTCTTTGTCATGGGTCTTGCTTGGATTAGCTTTATAGTTTAAGTTTGCCGGTGCAGTACCACTGACATTTGTCTGATGTTCTTTTCTGTGCTCTCCCCAGTGCTTACTTTTCCTTAATGCTTATTTGCATCTCTTTGTCACTTTGACCAGCAGAGATGTTTTATTTACATGACACTTCAACACAAGTTTTAATGGTCTTTGCAGAATGATTAGAAATACATAAAATACATAGGAAGGAAAAAGACAGAAATAAAATGACTAAAATATAAAATGCAGAGGGAACAAGCAGTAAATTACATAAAATACCAATAGAGAAAAGAAAAATAAAATGTAACAAAAAATGTGTTTTTCGATGGATAGCACTAAAAACATCATTGCAAAAATCAGAATCAGAAAACTTTCTTGATCCCAGAGGAAATTGCTTATGCACAGAAGTACAGAGACACAATGACAACAACAATAAAGAATATAGTATAAGTCAAAATAAAACTCTCCAGGAAATACTCTGAAAATTCTCAGTACTATGTAAACTATGCTGTATACACAAAATGCTGTGTTCAGTAAGAGAAGGTCCTGGGTTCAATTCCCGTCTGGGTGGCTGAGGGTCCTTTATGTGTAGAGTCTCAGTCTCTCTCCAGTTAGCTGAGAATTCAGGAGTTCTTATCCCAGTTCATCATCTCTCCCTCATAATCACCAGAATCTGTTTACTTCTCTCCACAGTCTCATTGACAGAAGAGGCTTCGTCCTGCCAGATACGCCGCAGCCCGGGCCTCCCACCAACGGCATCACAATGTACGGTGCCACCCAGTCCCAGACACACATGGTAAGCTTGAACTGACTGACAGTACCACTGAACTCAGTACACGTTTTATACAATAGTGCTGCAGTCTTCATTTCTTTACCCATCCTCATAGGAGGCTGTGACAATAGAGGAACTTATGAACTCTGTCTCTGCACTCTGTGGAGAAAAGCTGAAATACAAGTAAAGTAACTTTGGTAATAGATGTAACTCACTTGACATAGGGCTGCATGATTCATGGTTATAAATGGGGAATTGTTTTGCTTAGAAGTAACATCACTAACTATTCTGTAAACATACCAGTTTGAAGAGCATCATGAATATACACAATTCTTACCTAGTAAAACTTGCAGCTGCCCTTATAGCAATTCAGAGATCAATATAAGCAGCCTTTACAAACATGTAAATAAATTGCTTAATAAAATGTATTTTGAATTAATTAGGTCTAATAAATGAAATCAAAACAAAACACTTTGCAAAAATCCTGCTTGTAAAACAGTTTAAACAAAAACAAGCTACTTGACGAGTGCTCTGACCTGAGGATAGAGGACCTTATGTAAGGATGTATGTGTAGAATGTGTGTACATTGATGTAAGGGATGTTGCAGGGGCAAATTTTAAAGGCCTAGAAGGTGTCAGGGATGCTTGTTATTTAATGTTTTGTTGACGTTAAAATAGGTCTGCATCTTGTCATTAGGCTATTTATTTTAACTTTAGTTATTCCTCTGAACGCTCTGTGAACATATCCAGAAGCGCTGTGTTTACCACTCGTGATCCAAAGTATGCTTCACTTGCCGCCCCAATGAGTATGTTGGTGTAGCAGTGATCCTTAAAGCCTTACTAGGGCTGTACTAGGGTCTGCACAGTTGATGTTCTTGAATCAAATCACATTTAGTGACAGATCTAGATCTTTTTTTATTTTTTTGGGAGGTCCTGTTTTGACATCTCTCAAACATCAAGGAACCGATGCAGAATTCATTTTTAGTGGATCTGAGCTGATGTTTGCCATGTAATCCCCTAAATCAGAGCAGAGTGAATATCTATTAGCACCATGCAACCCAAACTCCAACTCCAACTAAAACTCCAAACATGCATTTAATAGAAGCCAAAAGGCTTCTTTTATAAGGAAGCTGAAGCTACATATTTTCTTCTCACTGAAACTGCTATGAATAAGATGCCTGTCAAATAGGGTTTGGCTTCATTGCTGTGGTCTATATGGCAGTTTGGCTGTAGTAATAGCAGGTCAGTTTGTGATCTCCATATGTGGATATTTATGTCCAAAAAATGTGATTAGTGAAAATTGAGTTAAAGCCTGCTAGGGACCCAGCTCCAGATAATCCTCTCTAACTGGGCTGTTGGACCCTCACTCAGGCCAGAGTCGGTCCCAAATCTAAACCATTTAGTATTTCTACCATAGCAGCAGCTGTTTTTACCTTTTGTCTTTTGTCTTTCCAGCTGACTGTTCTTCTAACCAAGCACTGAAATCTGAAATGCAACAGACAGTTATACTACTGGAAACCTAAACTACTATCTTTTCTCTCCAAAATTCCATCTTTTCTAATGCTTTAAAGTTGTGAGGGTGAAGACTAGCACATTTTTCCACAGAGCCACGTGATGGGCCACAGGGGCTCATGATTATGCAAATTAGCAGCTCACTAACACATGGGTTCCATGACTCAACATGTTTTTTCTTTTTGCGCTGTCCAGTGTATTTTTTTTTTCTTTTTTTTTCTAAGCTAGGAGCTATATTATTTAAACGTCTGCCTATCTATATCAGTAAAGTTCAGCCTTTAGCTTCCCTCAGCTTTTTGACATATGCTATTATAATTTTGGACAGACACTTTTGGCAGAGCTTCATTTTGAGATTTTCAACTATTGATGGCTGTACTGTATCATTATTGCACGAGTCAGTAATTGTTCCAGGATGTGGTCTCTTTTCTGTTGGTCATTAAATGAAGGCTGAGGCTGTAAGTTTATGGTAATTCTAGCCTTCTCTTATTACTCCTTTTCATGCCTTGACATTTCTTCTTCTGGCTCTCTTTTCTGTTCTCCCTAGAGAAATTTTAGCACAGCCTGTACCCAGCAGTCAGGATAGGAAAACACATACTCCGACCCTTCCCTCAACGAGACATTCGTATCATTCAACACATTTAACCTGTCACTCAGCAGCAGTCTGTTTCCAGTTCAGAGAATGTTTTCTCTGTCAGGACTGAAATAACAGAGGTTAAGTGATGAAATCTGAACGGACAACACATGTTCTGATAAATGGAACGGTAAACTAAGATGTCATTTCTTAAATAGTGATTAGGCTCTTTCATAACTGTTTTTTTTTGTTCATTACTCATGCAGACTGGAACTCTTTCAAGTCATTTTTCAACTGATGACACTTTCCATAAATGTCTTTTCTTGACTTGTAGGCCTCATCTCGATTAGAATTAGAATCAGAAAACTCTATTGATCCTGGAGGAAATTGCTCATGCTACAACTGCACAGAGACAAGAACAAAATATAATATAAGTCAAATAAAGTCAAAATAAACTCTCCAGAAATATGCTTAGTACTAAATACACTATGCTATGTACAAAAATGCTGTCATATTTGTTAATCAGTGATAATCGATGCCACTAGCTTAAACATATTTGAAGTTTACATATGACATTCAAATTAAGATGATACTTTTACTGTCAGATCATCATGATTTGTATTAAACGTCATTTCTCAATGTTTTTCCACCCGTGTTTAAATGACCTGAGCTTAATTTTTAATACTTTCACCCTGTGTGATGTTAAGGTTAAGGCAAATCTACTGCATTTATCTGATATTCGTGTGACATTCTCCTCTATTTGCCCTTATGGTGTGCTGTGGGATTTGATGTTGCGCTGTAGAAGTAGGTCAGCAGCAGGCAAGGATAGACCAGATTTGTGATAGTATAAGCGTGAGCTGAGTTTGTGTATCACTGTGATGTCTGACGTATATTATTTGTCTGACGTACCTCATTGATGCCACTAACGTCATCTGTAGTCTCATGCAAAGAGGTTCTGAGACAGTTATGCATTATTGGGTGTTTATGTATAACACCTGCTCACTTCTGCATTCTCAGGTTTCAAGTGTTTAAGAGTCAAGTCAAGTAGGTTTGTCATTTCAGCCATGTGCACAGTACACAGTGAAACCAAACAATGTTCCTCCAGGACCATGGTGCAACACAAGAACGAAAGCAGAACACCACAAGATTACACAAGTGCAGACAGGACAAAAATACAGAGTGCAATGCGAGCAGGAGAGAGTGTGCAAGAAAACACAAGAGCAACAAAAGAGGACAACATTTGGCGCAGCTGACAATTGAATGAATACAATATAATGATATGCTGTATATACTGTATTGTGTATAATATACTGTACTCTAGCAGCGGAGGCGTTGGGTGTGCAAAATTGTAGAAATATAGAAATGTAGATTACAGGATAACTTTTTATGTAACATTTCATTGTACATCAAAACATTGGCCACAGTAAGGTGCTTTATATTGATTATCATGCCCAGAAATTCCATATCTATGTGTCTCTAATTTTATTCTTTAAATATGGTTTAATGTTAGCAGGCGAAAAGGTGCATAGGTGGTGTGCAGATGACTCATATGTGACTTGTTCACACCTGTCACCGGGTCTAGGTGCAGATGCTTAACCGCCTTCAGCCTTTGAGTCTCAGGGTTATTCCGTTCTGGAGTGCCATGTTTCCAGAGTTATTTGGTGTTTAACTTCCAACATAGTCTGCTGATGGGTCAGTCTGCTTTGGTGTTATAATTATAGGAGTTAATTATAGACCCAAAAAGAACATCTTCATTGTAAATGACATAGATAAGAAGCAGAGCTTTAGGGTCTGGCAGTGTGGCTTAGCCCCTAAGACTGGCACGGACCTGAGCTTGTGTAGCTCTTTGTTCCTGTTCAGCCACAAGGTTCAGCTTTCTGGGAAGAGATAAATGCCTTTTTTGAAGTCACTTGGTGAAACATGACTTCATGGCTTCATTTGATAACAAAAGCTGCATTTGTAGCATCAGGAAATTGTGTGTCCAGAGATGATTCTGGAAGTGTGTGTGTCTATAAATGGGCTTGCATTGATAAATAAAGGGGCTTATGTTCATTCTAAATATGAAGGCGTTTAAAACAGCATTCACTTGCGTGAAATGTTCAGAGGGAAAAAGCACACCCATTGCTATTATGGGGACTAAAATGACTCTTTGCTTCTCAAGATAAAGATGTTTAATTATTTTTAGTTTCATTGATTTTATTTTGCTTTTGTGATAGAGACAAGTTGAATGTGGAAGTGTTGGAAGTGTGAGCTGGGACAAAGCGTTGTAGTGGTTATTGTAAGCGTATATTGCAGTGATTTATTATGTTTTAATAACAGACCCTTATTCTCTGATCATTTAGTTTGTATCCAGATACCTGCATGTACATCAAACTTTAAAAAGAACTTTTGTGTTAGTACTGTTTAGACTTGCTCCCCCAAAATCAGCACCATTTGTCCAGTTCTTGCCAAATGTTTCAGCCATCCACAGTTTTGTAGAGGCTAACGGACATCCAGTATTTGACACGGTAATGATATTTGACACCTAAAACATTTTCTGTTCAAATAACATGCAGTCATAGTCATCGGGCCAATTTTAATTTTATTGTGAAGGACTGTTGGCATACATTGTTTATTGCCAATAAACACACAAATTAAACCGCAAAATGTTTAGTTGTGGCTACTCATGGCTTTAGACGACATAAAATGTCTATTAAAGATGTATCAGAGCAGGGAAACGGTTACTGGTTTCTGCATTTATTAGTTAGATTGGAAATAACTGCCATATGTCAGAGTTGCTTTCACTCAGCTTGGTCATATTTTCATCTTTCTTACTGACATTGACCGACTATATACTTCTAATTTTTAAGAATGCATTTGGCATGTTTGTTTACATGGTAGATTGCTTTGCAAGTACTGAGAACAGTTATATTTTCTTTATTTGTATATCCTTTTATACTATTTAAATATTCAAATTATTAAGTCATTATCACTTTATTTTGGCTAAATTGCTGGAATTTCTCTGCACGTATGTGTTGTCTTGCTCTCAAACACACTGGACGACTTAACCCCCTGCTCCCGTGCATGACACTGTAAATTACTATACATGACAGGATGTTGTGGTGGGTGCCATGAGAGCGCAGACCTCTAGTTTTGTGGGTTTTTTGCCTCCTGACTTGACACCAAAGTTAAACAGGAAGGAGATCAACAGGGGCCGGCTGTACATCTTGTTACAATCTGTTTCACGTAGTTAAGACTACTTTGATCATAATCAGTGAGTCATATAGGACTAATCTGTGCCTGCTGCTACAGCACACAGCAGCACCACACTGGAGAAGCTTCTGAATGTAAGCTGGAAGTTTGAGTGGAGTTAGGAAACAAAGAATTGAGCTCTTTCTCCTGAACTGGACTACATTTACAAACCCGACCCTTCTCCTCTAGCAATCTAGCCAGAGCTACGTATATGTTGCATGGGCTTAAAAAGCTTAGCATTACTAAAGGTGCAGGAGTTGCTAGAGCCCTGCTGTTTTTGTTAAGTTTCTTTTTCTTCATCTTGGGCATTTTCTTCACTAAAACAAGTTGTGCAGACCAAAGCATAAGGCATACAGACATGAAACTTGGTGAATAAGTTGTACTCCTTCTTGCTACTCAGTCGCAAGAGCTTGGGCTGACGGACCTGTTGGTGGCGCTATAGCAAAGTGTCAGGCTTTCAGGTCAACATCTCCAAAACTTTTGTCTGATTGACACCATCAGCCTATCAGATTTCACCAGGTATTTGTCAACCTTAGAGTTAGCCAATTGCCACTATACTTGATAACATTTGCAAGTATGGACTCTTTACTAGCATTGAAATATGAGAGGCATTGGCCACTGGGAGGTGCTACTCATATTTTAAAACACTAAAGCAGTTACATTTCCTGTCCCATTCAACATTTAAAAATGAAAGTAATCTCGTGCATCTCTCTGAGCTAGACATCTTGAACCGTTTTTCAGCAATTGCTCATTCATGGTTGGAGCCTAATTACAAACAAGTGCTTGGACCCCACAAATCAGCACTTGTGGCTTTTGTTATATATTTTTGATTGTAGTTTGTACTGATTTTGATATTGCACCGGTATTTGGTATTGTATTGATTTTGGTATTGCACCATCATTGCTCATTGTCACCCAATCAAAGTTAATGAAAGAGTAAATCCAATGAAATATTTCCACTAGCTGTTTGTCAGTTCAAAGTTGCATTTTATTATTTTAAAACACCTGGGACCAAACTAAATACTTAGCTTGTAAAGTTCAGCTCTTGTTTGCTTGTCTCTTCGGCAGTAATATGTGAACCGTTGGTCTAGGGCAATGATAAATATATGGCTCCTTAACTTCCAGTGTGTAGCAGCTGGGTTTCAACTGAATGAACAGTTACAATGAATGAATGTTATTACTTTACATTCCCACCCAAGTGTTATGTATTTATTATTGTTGTTATGGAGTGTATTACCCCTGGTTAACAAAGACTTTCATCAGCCTTTGTGTTTCATCATAGTACCCCAATCTTACATGAACCTCTGATCAAAATCTCGTTTTGTAAAGTTCCAGTGGGAAATTCTGCTTAACCTCTTTAAAGCTGAGTTGTTCATGTTTTCTTGTTATAGTGCAGTTCAGTTAATCAGTTAATACGTCTCTCTGTATAAGACCTGTTCTCATTAGCCTGGGATTGAAGGAGTGAGTTGTTCGTGCCCACCTGAGAGAAATGGGCCAGGACCAGAAAATGAATAGTTAAGCCACAACTTAATAATTAGAGTCTATTACCAAAACATTGCAGTGATGGATATCACATCGCCAGCTATGCCAGGGTATGGCGCACTTATTGAATCTTTCATCAAGAGACACGAAAGGCATCAAAGGTTAAATATTCCCGTTATGTATAATTTTTTTCCTCCAGTCAGTACCACACCTTGCAGCATAATCACACCTCTCTGGGTTTACCAGCTGGGTGACAGTGTGTGTGTCCTGTTGGAGCAGGACAGTGTAGCACATCACTTTCATATGCTCATATAACAGCTGACAGGCTGACGCTGGAGGGAAGAGGAGGAAGTGTGACCTGAGAGAGTTCAAAACATTTCAAACCACCACCCCAGTCTGATCTGTGTAATGCAAGGAATGAGAAAAGTAAGAAACGGTCTGATTGCTTTGTTCTTAAAATAACATTTTGTGCAGTATGTGATGGCAGCATCACGCATTTTGAAGTGTAGTGTACTGCACACACACTTCCTGACAAGTTTGATTTCCTTTGTAGGTTTACAGTGCCTTTAAGGGGCATTCTAGCACAAAAAAAACAAAAAAAAAACGAGCATTTAATATGCTGTTTTTCATATTATGTAATTTTCTGTGGTGCCGCATTCCATCCCTCAGCTTTATCTGTTCGACAGCATTCACAATTTTGGATCTCTTTTGTGTCTTTCATCCATTAGTGTTGCATACCAAAATACTTGTGCATGCACTGGTAATGTGACAATCACTATATGGACAAAAATATTGGGATGTCTGACCATTACACCATCAGAGACTTTAAAAGGACTCATTTTCAGGATACATCATCTGAAGGAGGTTCTCCTGTTTTTCTTAAACCTGAAGATCTGACTCTACACAGTCAGGCAAGTTATTGTACAGATACATTTTTGTTCATTAAGGTTTAAACAATGAATTTGTACCTTCAAAGATACACCAGAGGTCCAAATGTATACTTGGAATAAGTTTTTTGCAGGGAAAGGGATATATATTTGCAGCACCTAATAGATTTAAAAATATAGAACGCCAATGGAATATAATAATGTTCCATAACTGAAGGAACTGAAGATGTTCCCTTGAGGGAACCACCCTGGTGACAGTTTGGCACTGGTGTAGGAGAATTGGTTTGTTTACAGATCTTATGATATTTGCATTTTCATTTTGGCCAGAGTGTCTCTTTAACAAATTGACAACTAACCATGGTTAGGAATACAGTTTCATACTTGGCAGTATTTTTGACAGTGGGCATAATTGCACTTTTTGTACTTCAGACTCTTTGAGTATCTCTCCGAGTGTGAAAAAGGCAAGTATAAATGCAGCCAAGGCCCTTTGGAGACTGTTATGTAGTCTCTCAGACCACTTCAGAAGACACAAGAAGATCAGATTTCTATTACAAATAGCTGTCCTCAAACTTTTTGACGAGCAGTCGAATGTCTATACTATGACCTGCCAACTACTACAGCACTTTCCAGAGTTATTCAGACAGTGTACAGTTAAAGCCTAGAATAATATATTCAGAAATTATTTCAGTGGGTATTTTATTTTTGGGGCAGCTAGTGGCCTAGTGGTTAGGGAGTTCGTCCTGAGATCAGAAGGTCATGGGTTCGAATCCCTGGACTGCTAGTGACACCACTGAGGTACCCTTGAGCAAGGTACCGTCCTCTCACACTGCTCCCCGGGCGCTCTCATTGGTGGCAGCCCACTGCTTCATTTGGTGAATGGGTTAAATGCAGAGAAAGAATTTCACACTGTGTGCTGTCCTGTGTTCACGCGTGATTATAAGGGGCCACTTTACTTTACTTTACTTTTTAAGCCCATCTTATCTGTCAGACTGATAACACATTAGTTTAGACTTTTTCTAGAAGCTAGAAACTGATTCTGCTTCATTTAAACCAGATGGTGATATAACTTACGTTTGTTTTTAAGTAATCTATGTAGATAATTCATAACCCGTGGTAAGAATATTTTGCACACAAATTGAGTTCAACTTAGGAATGTGATCAGCACTGAAGTTTCCTTTTCTTTTTTCCCCAAACTTGGACTTTGCTTCGTGTCTCTGGGCAATTAAATCAATTCCTGGAAAGGCCGTAACTATTTTCTGATGTTTTTTAGAATATTTAGAAGTCCAAATATTGAATCCTTTCAAAACAGGACTTGTTTTTTTAATGCAGTTATCTACTCCTTCATGTCTCAAAGACAGTGATTGCCATAGCTGTTTAAGTCTTATTTTTAAAGAAAATCAGATGTGCTGTTCTTTAAAACCTATTCTGGATGCAATTACTCAGATACGGTTGTTTGCCTTGTCTCTTGGTTATGTCACCTTCGCTTCACAAAGGAATAATGCATCTTCCTATCAAGCTGTCAGGCAGAAGTTTTTTTTTCTGCTAGACTTCAGTCATACTTGCTTATTGTCCTCACAAATGCAGTAAAAAGTGGCATGTTGTCATGTGGAATACCACACCCATCAATCTGGACAAACTAGATCATGTTCCAGAGTTTGCTAAAGAATTCCCTATATTTGTTCTTAATGACATTTCAGTGCAGTTATTTAATTTGAGTTGATTCACACAAACAAATTCTAAGAATGCATCACAAGTGTGCCTGTCAACACATTTGCATGCATGGAAAGTATACCTGATTCCTCGGAATGACTCCACCTGCTGTTCCCTTTCGCTTGTTTTTCCCCTGTAAAGTTACTGACAGATTTATAGCACGGATTAAAGCTAACAGGTTACAAATTAAACCAGCTTCTGAAGCTGAGGTCCACCTCTGTGCCGTTCGGTCTCATGGCAGTACATTCAGTGGCACCAAGTGATGTGAAATAAATGTCCAAAGAAGCTTGTGAGGAGGAATATACCTTTATTTTATTGCAGTGAGACCTCCTGAAGGCAGTTCCTAAAGTTAAGTCTGCTGTGCCTATAACCTATAAACCCAGTGCCAGTCACACAGCATCAATATAGTCCCGTTATAAGCATTAGAATTTGCCATTTGGGAAAATGTCTTAGAATGACGAATGCCTGTCAAGCTTCTTTGAACTCTCAAAATATGAAATGCTAAATATTGTAGATGTAGTGAAAAAATGGGCCTTTTATTATTGTTGGCAATAGAGGTTTGAAAAAGGGTCACCGTCACTTGAAATGTGGTTGACATATTTAAACTTTTTTTATTTTTTATTTTATTAATAGCATATTTTGCACAACTTTTTATTCATGCTAGCCTCTACTCTATTGAGTTCCATTAGTTAGGCAGGTTAACATAATTGCATACATTTGTAGTGCTCGATTATGCAGCCTGAAGCATTGGGTTTATAAAAAATCCTCTACACTGGCAGGCAAGAAGGAACTGATCTTGGTAAATTGTCCCCCAAGGGACAAACAAGCTACACTAGATTCACTTTCCCAGGAGAACAGGGCATACTTGTGCCTCTTCTGTTTCTATAGAAAAATAAAAAGCCTGGAGTCAAGAGCAGGAGTGTGGAGTCAGTGCAACAATATATACATAAATCCAGTGGAATGTTACCATTTTGTTAGGGTTTCATTCTGAGAGTTTATTGCATGATCACTGTTTTTCTAGGATGAAGACTTGCAAGCCTTGTTCTAAAATTTGTTCTGTGATGTAATTGTTACGAAAGGTCTACCTTAAAAGTGGACAGAAGCTGTTTTCCCAGTGTAATCGATTGTTCCCTGTGATCCAAAATGCCCTTTAATGGTTGCTACAATTAAGGAAGCAGAGAGGCATGATCAATACTGGAGTTTTAGAATGGCTCTTTATGTCTCGCCGATTCATTGATTACATTGTACATTTGGGCCAGGTGGAAAGATGTATTTTTTTCCCCTCACAGTTTGTACTAAAATAATGATACTAACACAGCTTTCTTTGTTTACCCATTCCCTTCTTGTTTTTAATAACATTCTCCTTTGATTCCCCCCCCCCCTCCCCCATCATATTACACCCCCCCTCACACCCCTTTCTATCCTTGTTTGGTCTGTTCTCTCTTCTTCTTTCCCTGTGCTTCTCCCTTTTAGTGTGACCAAGACCAGTGCATTCAGAGCACCAAATTCGTTTTGCAGGCTGCTGCCACTCCCTTGCTGCAGAACGAGCCCGTAGTCATGGCGGATGAGTCGTCTCTTCCTGGCAGGACAGCTCTGGGTGGTCCGTGCACGCTGCTTCCTTTAGGTCAGCCCACCCCACCAACGTCCACGCCCAACCTGAGCTGTGAACCAGAGATGCTGCACCAGAGCCATCCTGCACCAGAGGCCCACCACCACTTTCTTACTCCCGACGAAGCTCCTTCGCCCCCTGGCATGCTTCCCTGCAGCAGCCCGCTGGGCCACAGCCACACCATGCCTTTCTATAACCCTGCCAGCCAGGACTCTCTTCACGAGGACTCCGTCAGGGGCCTGGTCAAACTCAGCTCAGTTTAAATGGACACATGAGCTCGTAAGCATTGTCCGTCCCTTGACGCCTCCCTTTAATCTGTGCCAAGAACTTGGCCGCTCCTCACTTTAACCACCACTTCTCTCCTCTACGTGACGTTGTGGGCCTCAAAGATGGCCTGAACACATTTATACCCGGTCTACAATCTGCCAGACTGCCAACCTCAAAGGAAATGTCGCTTTGTTCCTCTGTTGACTGACTGGATGCACGACCTACTGCCCTGAAGCCTGGGTGTTTATTATTATAACACAGGGCTGTACCCAGAGGAGTGTCTCATACTGTATACAAGAGGTGGTGTTCCAGTTCCTCTTGCAAAGCTGCTTCATGTCTAGGTTGCTGGGCTCCCTTCATTTTCTTTCTTTTTTTGGGGTAAATTGGACGTTTTTGCCTGATAACAAAGAACGAACAATGAACGTCTTCTGCCTTTCATATTTCTTGAGATTATTGTTGACAGTCGATCGTGTGACTTGCTGACATCATGTTACATATCTCACCGTTATTTTTTTTTTTTGTTACATATTTGAAAGGAATCTGGTATTGTGTTGTGCCATAATAGTTTTTTTCCAACAAATTGGTATATTTCCTGTGGCTATTAATAAATTCCCTGAGTTTTTAAATGGGATTCTGTAACCATATGTGCATCTCTAGAGTTCATGGATTGTACGACTCAGTAGGGGTGGGCAAAATGGCAAAAATATATTGAGAATACACAATGTGTCACAATATTTTTTTTCTGACATGTTGGAATGGGGAAAAAGGAACCAGTGTTGCCACATTAGAAAAATACTATGAACACAAATTATTTTATTCAACATTTTGTATACTGTACTGAACTAAATCCAGACATAATTTTGCTCTCTTTGTAATGATATTTGCAGTTGGTCCATGTTTATGTACTGACAATATCTACAATATACTCAAACAAGCATATTGTGACATATTGTGGTTTATTGTGATAACAACAAATATCATATTGCCCAGCCCCACATGTTATCTTGTGACAGTTGCCTGTGGTTGCCATCTACCAACAAGACCTATAATACTGTGTCATGAAAGGATGCACTGCCCAATAAAATCTCAAATTCGCCTCCACTGTACCCAGCGGGTTTCTTTTAGGACTTAAAATATACTTCACTGACACACGTGGGTGTCTCCATGCACTCAGGCATTTTGGTTACATTGCAATGATCAGGTTATACACAGTGCTCGAAATAATCACTAAGTAATATTTTTTTCTTCTGTCTGTAGTCTGAGGAGTCAAAACGGACACAGTCGTCTTTAATAAATAAATTGTTGCCCACATTGGATAAGCCATTCAGAAATTATAACTGCTATTTAGTAAATATGCTTTGGAAGCTCATGTAATGTTTATTGTTGTAGGAAGAGAAAGATTCACTCAAACATCTCCTTTGCCTGGAAATGGTATGTTCGACATGTTTACTGAATGTGTGTCAATGTAGATATCTAGCGCCACCTGGTGGCAGTGGGGGACTGTGCTTCAGACAAGCTCCCTAGATGTTCTCCATTTCTGAACCTGCTAAACCACTTTTGGATGCCTGTGTGATAAAGTTGCATTTTCTCAACTTTTGAACATCACCTGCATGAGGTTGCAGGGGTGATCAACGTTTTGAAAGATCAACAAAGAATGGGCGGAGACTATGGTAAGCCTGACCTAGATTTAGCTCGGTTACATTTATGTGGTAAAATGCAAGCATTTAGCTGTTCAGTTATAAGTCAGACCAACCAAAATGCAGCTATATCCAAATATATAAGAACTGCAAACATGTTTCTGAATGTGTTAAGCCATATTTTTCACTATACATTTATTGAAAACCATTTTGTTTTACATGCTTTTAGATATCAGGAATCTATAAAGTACATTAACAGTAACACTATAGCAGTACTTCAGGCCCTTCCTGCTTGCTTATACATTCCTCCAATGCCTTTTTCACCAAAAGCATATAATGGCCTTAAAGCTTTAAGTGAATTCTCGATGTCCAAGCTGTAATGTTGTCAGGACCTGTTTTACACATTTATGTTTTACCATTTATGTTTGACACAATGGTACTCCAATTTACTTAACCTTTATTTAAGAGCATTACTTAACATTAATTAAGAACATTACCTTCATAACTTCTGAGTTAGAAAGCACCTTGTTCGTTCATCCCTTTCTTAAAAGAAGAGCATTTTTCCATAATAACCTTGTAAACTGCTTTTCACATTTCCCCCATTCTAGCAAGGAGAGAAATCAACTGACTAATAAGCTTCAGACAAGGATGCAATGATGCTTTGGGCCCAATTACAATCTTGTGGTAAAGCTGAGAGGCTTGTTTATTTATCTGTTCATGTATTTACTAACCCTGTACCCTCAAACATCTGGAAGGGAGTGTTATTGTGTGATACTGTCCGTCTCTTTTCTGTTAGTTGACTGCTACACTTAAAAAAGTAAACTCTGTGGATATCTTTAGGGTTTCACGGTTTAGAAACTCAGCCCTTACTCCAATGAGGCTGATATGAAGGAAATGTGTCGTGTGTCAGTGATACAGGTGTATTTTTCGGTTATCATTAGTTGGAAATAGGGTGGAGAAACAATAGGGTGTGGATCACAATGTCCTGTTGCTGATTGCAGAGTCACCACAACTTAACGTCCTGCAACTCCAGATCGCCCAGGACCTCCAGCTGGGTGATGGTGCTCAGGTCCTGCACTCTGTGCCTGTAGTCGAGGAGATGGGCTCCGTTTACAGCGATTTTAAACTGATGAGACTGACAGAGGATGATTATCTGAGAGGACAGAAAATAACATGTGTCAAGATGATCAATACCTCTCTTAAAGCAAGCACAAATATGCCCTATTAAATGCCCTCCATTAGTGAACGCACCACAGCACCCAGAAAAGCACACAATTCTCCCTCTGTATTTAACCCATTCACCAAGTGAAGCAGCGGGCAGCCAGGAACACAGCACCCGGAGAGGCAGTGTGTGGGGACGGTACCTTGCTCAAAGGTACCTCAGTGGTGCCCCTAGCAGTCCTGGGATTCAAACCCACAACCTTCTGATTGCAGGGGGAACTCCCTAACCACTAGACCCCCAGCTGCCCTAACCAAATATGCATTCACTACTGTGTGCAGCTGTTATGCAGCCCACCATTGGAAAGACTACCAGTATGAATTCTCAAGATTTTCCACAGATCAGTACAAGCCTGATTGTCACAGGCTCAACAAATAGGCATGAATCGATCTTTGTTTTTAATAATTCTTTGTGCTTTTTTAAAAAAAATACTTTATTGATCCCAAAGGAAACTGTGTGCCACCGGTAGTCCTGGGATTCAAACCCACAACCTTCCGATCACGGGGGCAACTCCCTAACCACCAGGTCAACCACCTTTCTTGCTGAATTCATCTCCTGTTCTTAGGGTTTTACAAGCCTCTCACCATGAAGCAACAGTGTCACGTGTCTGGAATAACTTTCTCAATGAAGGCACAGAAAGCCTGTAGCATCTTTCTGATCAGCTGGTGATTGATAGGAGGAACTGAATTCATTGAACTGACCCCCTGAGAGATGTGGTGTAACCACATGACTATACGAATGACCAAAGTACATCACTGAGAGGGAGCAAGAACTGTCACCAGTTCCTCCTCCTTGGTACTGTTTTACACCACCAGTCAAAAGTTTTTGCACACACAGAGATTTTCTATATTTGCATGTTACTCACAATATTTACAAAATGTACTCTCAATATTCTTTGCTAACAGATAATTGTACAGTATGTTCACCACTTGAGTGCCTTTATTTGTCAGAAAATGTCATTTTTATTCACTTCTGATCTATAAATAGCCACCTAATATAATTATAATTACATAATGGATCACCTGACAAGTGCTAGATATTTAACAAGCTATTAATTGCCAGTCAATGGGATGAAACAGTTAACGAGTGCATTTAAAGTTAAAGGACAGGCTAGAATTTGACTCTGCATCACCACAACCAGTTAATTGGACGTCAGGCATGAACTGTTACATATTCTTTCCATGTTATTAAGGAAACATGTTTTATTTGACATATTTTCCTTTATAGTTGTTCACTCAACAACTTCCCAAGCTTATCAAGAAAAAAAATCTGCAGTTTATGAAATAAATGTGGTGTGCAAAAACTTTTAACTGGTAGTGTCTTTCTTCAGCACAGGCAGCACAATGGTAGAGCAGCTATTCAGTCTTGACCACAAGCCTCTGAAGTGATTTTTTTTTTTTAATTTTTTAAATTTATTTAATTAATCATTTCTAAAATTAAAGATTCCACACCTGTGGATTTAAAAGTGGCTTGACATTTCCAAGACCTCCCTTACAATGCCAGTAATTTTCCTCTTTTTGAGTAGTGCAACACAGCGGTACCTCAAAGTATTTCCCAGCTGAGAACGGGAAGCCAACCAGCTCAAGTTCTTCTGGACCCCATGACTGGCTTAAAAAGGAGTTGCGGATGAACATGCCTGATTTCATCCGTGCATTGAGATGCAGGGCAATGTTTTCTGACTGGCTGCACCTCAGGTTTACAGTAAAACTGAAACAAACCAAAAAAAAATAATAAAAATTAGTGCGATTTAAGAGTCTCCATGGGGGGAAAGGCCGAGATGTATGGACTTACCTATGGGGAAATAAACTGACATGACCCTTGATTGTGATGTGTTGTCCTGGTTTGAGCCCTTTAAGTATACTGCCTTTGTAGGGTATACTCTAGGAAGGAAGATATCAAGAATTTATAAGAATTTATATATTATAGCATTAATAAGATGTAAACTTCTGATATTATGAATGTGAACTTACCAAATCACCTGATTCTGAAAATATTGCCTGTGAAAAAGAGACTTTGGTATATTAGAGTGACCTTGATTTCTTCAAATCAACAGACTGATGACCACTGAGAAGGACCAAAGCTACTTACTGAGTTTGGGACATAGCCAATGGCATGTATTTTGACCTTTCCTGATACTGAGAATGTGTCGACCCTTTCCAGAGGGATTCTGTGCTTATACTCCAGTACATGGGCACCGTTTACTGCCACCTAGAGGAGCAATCAGGAGCGAGGTACAGATATCTTCACAAAATGTAAGAGCTTAATAGCAATGTTAGACTTTTACTTTGTGGAAAAACAAACAAAAATTCCTGAATGTTTGAATATATATGTCTGGGGAAAACCTTGACAAAGCATGTATGAATGCAAATCCATGCAAATGTTCATTTCCAGTTCAGCATGACCATAAACACTAATGTGAGATGCTACCTGGAGATCTATTGTGAATACAGACCTTCTTCATGTCAGACCCCTATGATTTCCACCAGTCTACCCTGCTCTTCTCTGACGTCAAAGTTTCCACCTCAGACATCTAATGCCACTTTAAGGAGCTCATTGCTGCTACCCTTACCTTGAAGATGTCTTCATGGACCAGGATGATTGTCTCAAATGATGCTCCTTGTCTGAAGGGCATCTGCTCGAGTTTCTCCTCCCTGCCCCAGCTGCCCTGTTGTAGAGAGTTGCAGACGATGCTTGGAGGGTTCCTGAAGCGTGGGTTGAAGTGGAAGGCGATGTCTGCCCGGGGTTTGGTGCTGCTCCCACAGCTCAGGTCAAACTGGAACCTGTGAAAGTCAGAGCCATTAAAGCTCATTCAGAAAGTGAGCTGAAGGGCCTGCAGATGGACCAGCCACAAATACACTACATGGACAAAAGTATTGGGACACCTGACCATTACACCAACAGGGACTTGAATGACACTGAATTCAAATAAATAGACTTTAATATGGAGTTGGTCCCCCCCTTTTGCAGGTATAACAGCTTCCACTGTTCTTAGAAGGCTTTCCACTAGAGTTTGGAGTTTCTGTGGAAATTTGTGCCCGTTCATTCTGTAGAGCACTTATGAGGTCAGGTACTGCTGCTGGACAAGAAGGCCTGGCTCGCAATCTCCGTTCCAGTTCATCCCAAAGGTGCTGGATGGGGTTGAGGTCAGGGCTCT
>JBBPCZ010000001.1:47917928-47955652 GCA_037974445.1 Brycinus macrolepidotus | reverse complement strand
TTGTGAGCCAGGCCTTCTTGTCCAACATCAGTGCCTGACCTCATAAATGCTCTACAGAATGAATGGGCACAAATTCCTACAGAAACTAAAAAATCTTGTGGAAAACCTTCCAAGGAGAGTGGAAGCTGTTATAGCTGCAAAGGGGGACCAACTCCACATTAAAGTCTATGTATCTGAATGTGAAGTCATTGAAATCCCTGTTTGGGTAATGGTCAGACGTCCCAGTATCGTGTATAAGACCTATAGCAGTGGTCACTAACCCGCCACCTGGAAATCTACGTTCCTGCCATGTTTAACTCCAACCTGCATCTAACATGTCCCCACGTACTTAACGCTCCAGCCAATCAGGGACTTCTAAAAAAGTTTATTAGCTGGATCAGGTGCTGCATATTGTGACAGGAACTAGACTTCTCCGGAAGGCCTCCAGGACTGGCTAATCACTGCTCTGAAGTATTAAATATTAAAGGAACACAAATAAAAACAAATAAATAGAAGGAAGTGGAAGGTCTAGACAGAGAGTGCAACGTCTGGACCTAAAAAGGGACAGATTTGGGACCTAAAGTGTTAAATATCCTTGAAAGCACTACTCTCATAACCTAGGCAGCCCTGACTAATCTCAGAATCAAGTCTGTTGTATTTGTAGAAGAAAAAAAGCCTAATTGTACCATATTTTTATTGTCATCTCATGTTGATTCCATTCCGATGGAAAACTGCTTAAATTTGGTCTCTCCTCATGTGATGCCCATTTGAATGATCTTATCTCGAGACAGTTAAGTAAAAATAGCCAAAACTGTGCTTATGCACCCTATGAGGATTATGCTGTTAGGTGTCCCACTGTTTAAATGACTATTACTATTAACCTTTGCAGCCATTTGTTCGGTTACCATCAAAGGTCACTGAGACTGAACTTTTGGTAAAGTCTTGGAGGAGAAGCAGATTTGCTTTTAGAGTGGACTGAATGTTATAATAACCATCAAATATAAACTACATTTATAAACACTCTCTCTCTCTCTCTCTCTCTCTCTCTATATATATATATATATATATATATATATATAGAGAGAGAGAGAGAGAGAGAGTATATATATACACACACACAAAAGCAATATCTGAAACCACTTTAGACCTGTTCCACTTTTATTGTATTTTTGCTAGTTTTATTATTGAAGAAATTACAAATTGGATCTTGTTTATAAGTACTTTTAAATATATTGGACATTGGATTCAGAAGCATAAATATATATATTACTCAATATTTATTTTTAAACAAGGTATGTATCTGTGGTAAGCAAATTCTGTGTGTATTTTTTTCCAGAGTGTAATCTGAGATGTGATAAGTCCTCAGACAAAGGCCTGATTAAAATGTACACCCTCAGGGGAAAAAGCTGTAATTATATAATACTCACAATGACATAGGAGGGTGTACAACAACACACTTAGTTTTATCAGCAGACTGCAAAATAACTGTCCAGGTGAAAGAAAGGGATTTCACGGTGTCCTTGCAGAACCTTTTGGATCAAACCAGTGAAAGGTTTGGTCTGGGTGTGTAAAACAAATGGGCGATCTGACATTTGAACAGTTTATTTAACAGTTTATTTAACAGTTTATTAAAAACGAACCATTTTTGCAGCTTAGATTCCATACATAGAATGTATGTTTGCAAAGCACAATGAAAAATATTACTTTTGTTCTACCATATTTAAGTATTCTTGTACTTTGCACTGTTCCAGTTAAAGTATTGATCTGAATGTAATGACATCAGTTAAAGTGTTTGGTGCCACATTATTATTTTTTTTTTAGTTAAACCGAAGAAACTGTGCTTGACACGGGCCCTTTTCTCCTTTGGTCATGTGTTCTCTGAGTTTTGCTGAGGACAAATCTGAAGAATCTTTCCCAGTCGATCAAATCAGATGGCTAAAATGTTTTTATCACTTAATTTACTATATTAAATTTAGTCTTTTAGCCACATCAGACTACCATTTTTTAGTATGAAAATCCATGCATATATATATAAGTCAGTAAATTAGTAGTTAGATATTTAACCTAAACACAGCCATACATATTGCATCACAGTACACAGTGTGTTCCCTGTCGTAACTGGGGGTCCCTGTGTTCCATTGTTGGTGTATTGCCAGCTAACCCATCAGAGTAGGACAGACAGCAACATCAGCAAAATGTTGGCTTAAGTCCTAATTTTGAGTTTGATTAAATATGGATATTTAAAATGTCATAAAATTGAACTTTCTATTTTTCATCTTGGTGCAGAACCTCAGTTCCTGAGAACCTCTTCACCATGCATAGTTTAAAAAATTCCCTGCTACTTTTCTGCCGGTGCCAAGTTAGATATGCATTTAAGCATGTCAAATATGTGCAAAAGTAAATACCCAATAAATTCTGAGTAATTTCAGAAAGCTAAACAAGCTAAAAAAAGAACAGGATTTCCCTGAATTTGCATTTGAATGTCTGTCTATCTGACGCAATAACATCAGTTATTGCATCAGTTGGAGAATTTGGATTTTTAAGGTTTTTATTTTTTAGGGTTAATTAGAAGGTCAGAGACCTTGACTTTAGATCAGCCAGACAAGTTCTGTGTTATTTGTCCTTATCACATTAACTTGTTGGACATAAATAAGTGAGACTCCAGTGTTCTGAAGAAGTTCTGGCAGATATTCAGAGTATTTTGTTATGAGATTGTATTGAATCAGCTATTGTTAATCTACCCATGTAAGAGGAGAAGACAACCATTTCAGTCATTTGAGGTCCTGCAAAACAGTGTCAGGAAATGGAGTCAAATGGAATTATATCTTCCCCAACAAATACAGATCTGTCATTCATTTGTACATTTCTCTGTGCTGTTTAGAGTTCAGTAAGTCATCATTTTTTAAATCTCTAGCAAAGCAGAATAATCCTGAAGAGGTGGCAACCCAAACTGTAATTTATCTGAGATGCTGTTTATGATTTCCAGAGACAACTGAAGCACATTTGTCAGACACTTAGTTCTCATGATAAAAGTGAAGGGGGTGAACAGCGGTGTACTGGGAGGGGCTGTTCTTGCTGGTCTTACTCTGAACACACGAGCACGAAACTTCAACACTGTCAAACACTCTTTCCCACAGACAGCCTCATGACCATCCAGAACCACATGGTGTGCAAACCTCCAACCTAATTCCACTTTTGATTCCACTTCATTCCATTTCACATCAATCCAAATGTTGGCAAAATCATCGATAAATAATTCTATTCTCAGAATGTGTTTAATTTAGATACAAGAAAGGCAGTCAATGACCTGACATATGTTCAGATATATCATATATATACCAGAGATTTCTTTACAGAAGAAGGATGTAGGCTGAAATATGACCGCAACAAGGTTCCAGAAGACATTTAGACAGGTCACACGTGATTATCGAACCACATGAGTATAATACAGACATATCCTTACAAACTACTGACTGTTTGTGCATGTAAAATTGGAATCAGAATCAGCAAATGTTATTGATCCCGGAGGAAATGTTATGACTGCACAGACACACAGAGACACAGAGACACGGAGTATGTTACTGCATGTAATAGAGATTAGTAGTATATAAATAATATTGACATAAGTAATCAATATCACTATTTATGTCAATATTATTTATATACTGCTGATCTCTATTACGTGCAATAACATACTCTTAGCCAGATCAGTAGTATATAAGTAATATTGACATAAGTAGTGATATTCACATGGTAAGACTGTTGTCTGTAATAAGATATTGCACATAATGATAATGTTTTAGCACCCAATAAGAAAACTGCACGATATTTCACATGGTAAGACTATTGCACATAATTAGATATTGCACATAATGGTAATGATTTAGCAACTGTTAAGAAATTGCACCTGATATTGCACATAATAATACGATAAAAATGCACATAACGATAAAAATTTAAACCAAAATAAGAAATTGCACAACAAAGTAGCACCATGTTATTGCACAGATTATTGTGTGAGTGTGTGACAGGGGGAGGAGTTATAGAGTCTGATGGAAGGAACGATTTTCTGTGCCGTTCAGTGGAAAATAGTACAGTAGTAAGCAGTACTAAATGCCATCACCCCACTGAGGTTGCTACATATTTTATTGGGTGAGGAATAGCAGTGTTTTATGTAGAGCAGGGGTGCTCAAACTTTCTGTCTTAAGGGGTCAAAGTGTAATGTCGGTGGTGGGCCGAGGGCCAAAATGCAAGCTTGTTAGTCGTCATCTTCAGTATATGTGGAAACATTTGGCTTGTGTGCCTTCATGATGCAATGAATTTACTCTTCAATAAAAGGATAACTCAGCTCTGGTTTATTTACATATAAAGCAGACTGTCTTTAAATTTATCCACATCAAATAACCTGACAGGCCACCTGCAGCCCCTGGACCTCATTTTGGGCAGTCCTGATATAGAGTTACTAGTCTTAGTCATGAACGACATTGATACTAAGACCAGGAGCCAAGATTTTCTCGCAGAAATACCAGAAACACCAGCATGTTTCAGTGCATAAGGGCCTCTGCTGATACAGATGGGAAATCCCAGACTGGAACAATTCTTATTCTCTCTGAGTCTGCCCACATTGCAGATGGGCTGTAGTTTAGTTCCAGTCTTGTGACCCACTGGTTGTGTCAGCACTTGCTTCAGGCATATCTTCTGCTAACTACAGTTTTTCTCTACTTTACCTTAAAACCCTTAGTATTCACAGCGGCCCAGCGTTCAGTATCATACAGACTACTAAACACTTTCATTTTAGAAAGCATGAGCCGCCATGAACATCTATAAACAGGTATAAATCCTTAGTTCACCCTTAACACTATCTCATTGCATTTTTTCTCACATCTTTGTCCTCCTAAGTGGGCGGGTAGCTTTACATAATAATGTTGCGTTTTTAAGTCCTGCGCGGTCTCAAAGAGTTTATGAAGTCAGCAAGATGCTATCTAACATGAGAAACAGCACTTCACTTTTCTGACCTTCTACCGCAGTAACAGGTCAGCAAGGTCACACTGTAAACTGTATTTATGGTTCATTTCATGAAATAAAAGACGTCAAATTAAAAACTCTACATAAGATATTAGCAAGTCTGATAAATGTGAATACAGATGTGCGTTACTACTTAAAAATAAAGATTTTTTCAAATAAACATTCTCAAATGGGATGTGTGCTTGAACGTTTTATTCAGAATACTATTAACATCTGTTTCTATTATTACTTTATCTATTATTTGTATCTACTAATAGTGAAATTTGACAAACCATAACTATTAGTGCTAGACCTTCAGTTTGGCCTTTTAGACACTGAACAGGCCCAAACCTGGTTAGACTACCACTGAAATTCGCAATCAGTGACATCCAGAAGGCCTAGATTGACATTGGTCCAATCCCCTTCAAAACATGATTGGTTTATTCCTTCTCTCAGTTCGTAACTATGCGGTTCTGACACTTTAGGCCTTTATTTCAGCCCCTGAAGACCGAACTAACAGAAGATATCGCCTGGTTGTGTCTACCAATACACCACAAAGACAAAATTTCTGATTTCATCATTTTTGGCAATTTAAACCTTCTGTTTTCAACCAAACTAAACAAAAGAATACAGGATTAATACAAAATTTAAATATGTATATATGCAGCATTTAAATATGATATGCATGATGATTATATTAAAAATCAACTAAAATGTACAAACATTTATTTCTTCCCCTTTTTTATGTTGTTAGGTCTTCTCTGAGGCCCTGAAGATTATTTTTTGTTATTTACTGCACTTACATTTTAGCCATATTGGGTTTAATTTTGTGCTCCTGTGGTTCAGCACCTGCGCTGCTCTGCTTTTTACTCCCACTTCTCACTTTTCAGATTTAGCGATTTCTAAAAGAGAAGAAAAACCTGTAAAAGATTTCAGTTCCTATGCTGATATTCCCTGAATTCACAATGAAGGGAAATTTTTCGAGTGCTTCTTTGCTGCGTTACTTTTACTTCTGCTTAAACTATTTATTTCAAATAGTGCAATAAACTGAGTCTGGGTACAGGCTACATTATCCACATTTGTGCACAACCCGGCCCCCCCTTTGCTCTCCTAAATCCAGGTTATGCAATACTGGCTCAAAGGGTCAGGACATGATATGTATTGCTCTGGCAGAAGTGGGTGTAGATTTTTCAGTTGACCACATCTAGACAATGTGCCCAGTTAGCCTAGTAGCCTCACACAGTACTGCTGGTATGCGGCTCTAATCTCCGTCATTTCAGAGCAGGAGGAATGTGTCGGAAAGGTAAACATTTAGAGCGCAAACGTTCCAGCACTTTTCTTCCAGCGATGGATCGTAGCCATAGGGCTCCAAACTGGGGCACAGTGGTGACAGGTTACATTTGCTCTACAGATATCTACAGCATGCTTACATACACTCTGCAAGTGTACATATGAGTATTTGATTAGATATTTCTTACTCCTGTTTAATCTGTTTTTGCAGGTGCTACTTTTACCTTTCACTTATCATGACCAAAACAAGAAGTGTAATAGTGTGCAATCCAGTCTGCATGGCGGTGAAAGAGTGAAATAAGATCATGCAGAAAATGACTGACTGAGTTAAAATTTCACGCACATAAAACGCCCGAGGCTATTGATGACACAAGAGAGAGCCTTTCATATGTGTGCTTCAATCAAGTATCTAAAAAGTGCATTCATATCTTTATTTCAAATATTTTATCCGTGCATTTTACAACAAAACTTTAAATTCATCAAAAAAAATCTAAAATCTAACATCTAAAATTGCTGTGTGGAACTGTATTACAGCTTGGGCTATTGGTGGTACTATTTGCAGCACAAAATAAGTCTTGGAATTTAAACCCACCTATCAAAATACAGAGAGTTTGGTTAATTAGTTTAGTACTTTGGAAAGACCTTTTGTAGCTGCCAGGGATGAGTGATAACACCAAATTTCTTTTCAGTCTGATATCAAGAAACCCAACCATTGGCTAGTATACCAATACCAACACCAATATTTGTAAATCCACTTCTTACACACATTCAAAAGGGAATTTGTTCTGATTTACTAAGGGAGAGGTAGCAGGCGTAAGGAAAAGTAGTTCCTATCCTACGCATTTATTTGCTTCAATCATATTTCACTTTTTTAGTATCAAAGATACATTACGTTTAATATAGAAATGGACATTTAATTTACTGCTTGCCATCAATTTATTCGTGAGATGGTCCGAAGTGTTGATATTTCAGCATATTTCTGCCTATCCCAGGTAGCTGCGCACTAACAGTGCACTACTGCTCCCCAGCTCAGTTACTGATGACTGAAATTCAGTGCTTCACATCAAAATGCATGTATTTTGTAATAAATGTATGACTAAAGGAAATAATGTCATTATTTACAGCGATCATCTATAACATGAAAACCACTGACAGGTGAAGTGAATAATAATGATTATTTATGGCACCTGTCAGAGGGTGGTTTATATTAGTCAGCAGCAAGTGAACAGTCAGTTCCTGAAGTTGATGTGTTGGAGTGTAAGGGTTGTTCTCATTATACAGTGTTTAGAACCTACCAAAAGTGGTCAGAGGAAGGACAATTGGTGAACCACTAACAGGGTCATGGGCACCCGAGGCCCACTGATGCATGTGGGGAGTGAAGGTTAGCCTGACTGATCCAATCCCACAGAAGAGTTACTGTAGCACAAATAGCTGAGAAAGTTATTCCTGGCTATGAATGAATGGTGTCAGAGCACACAGTGCAGCACAGCTTGCTGCATATGGGTCTGCGTAGCTGCAGACTGGTCAGAGTGCCCATGCTGACCCCTGTGCACCATCGAAAATGCCTTCAATGGGTGTCTGAGAATCAGAGCTGGACCATGGAGCAATGGAAGAAGGTGGTCTAGTCTGATGGATCACATTTTCACTGTTATCCTGTGCCTGGCCGTGTGTGTATGACATATACCTGGGGAAGAGATGGCACCAGGATGCACTATGGGAAGAAAGCAAGCCTGTAGAAGTAGTGTGATGCTCTGTACAATGTTCTACTTGGAAACCTTGGGTCCTGTAGTCATATTGATATGTTTTGACACAAAACACCTACTTAAACAGTGCTGCAGACCAAGTAAACCCCTTCATGGCAACAGTATTCCCTAAAGGCTGTGGCCTCTTTCAGGAGGATAATGTGCCCTACCACTCTGCGAACATTGTTCAGGAATGGTTTCAGGAACATGACAGAGTTCAAGATGTTGACCTGGCTTCCAAATTCCCCATATCCCAGTTTGATCAAGCTTCTGTGGGATGTGCTGGACAAACTAAGCTGATCCATGGAGGCCCCGCCTCACAACTGCTGCTAAGATCCTGGTGCTAGATACCACAGCACACCTTCAGAGATCTTGTGGAAGCCATACCTCAGTGGGTCAGAACTGTTTTAAGCACAAGAGAGGACAACTTTATTCTGGTAGTTTTAACATTATAGCTGATAGCTTGGCTACGGTGAATGTCAGGAAACATTAACATGTCTGCCCTGGTTCAAACAATAGTTATGCCAGAGCCAGGTTATGAGTCATTCACTGACACTTGTTTGTATTAGATCAGATTCTTTTGGTTCATATCAGATCAGTGGTTTAATTGGATATTTTAGATTAGCAGAAGCAAACAAAATGAAATAAAACAATGGTCACCACCAGTGAACTGGATGTGGGTAAGTAGCCATCATACCTTTCAACAGCTTACTTTATTAAATTCTAATCAGTTAGTTAGGTATGTCCCTGTCCAGGGCTTTACTAACACTGTTATTTAACTAGCTAGGTAGTTTCTCATTTTTCGTTTAGTCAAACAGCTATACATTAAATTATGTTTAGTTCAGGTCATGTTACATTAGACATAGGCAGTTGACTAAAAAGGATAAATAAATACGTATAGTTATCATGAAATAATTGTGATCAATACAAGATGTGTAATATTTTTTACATGAGTAACATTTGTAACATCACATTCATAACATTTATTTAATGTTATTATTTACAACTATGTAAATAAATATATGGTACCATGTATTTAATTAATTATCCCATTCATATTCTAAAAGAGGTCTTCATAGACATGTACCTTTTTAAAAATATATACAGATGTCAGTGACTTGAAAGTTCTTGTTGTTTGATGAACAGTGTGAAATGTAATATCAAACAATAAAAGAAACAGCACCTTGTCCTTGGGGGTTACACAGCAGAAAATGATCCTAAGCTCATACCTTTCTTAGTGGAAAAACACACCTCAAATGGCACATTATCAAGTGGTCTGCCCAGAAATCTCCTAACAGAGTGATAAGGCACTGCTAGAGGCCCTTAATGGGAAGAGGTATTACCTGTAAGCTGCCCATATTGTGTAACTTCATATCATGGTTTATACAGAACAGGTACTTACAGGAACACCTTCGTACCCACTGGTGCAATTACTTTTGCAAAACATAGTGAACCATGCGGTGCAAATAATTAAAATATGCTTCATAGCTTTTTTTTTTTTTTTCCAACAAAACAAGGAGCAGAGATGTGTCCTAATATACAAAAACATTACGTGACAAACAACATTTCAGACATTCCAGCCTTGACATCAGTGGAAGAGTAAATGGTCATGTTAACCTTGATCAGCCAAGTAATGTCTGTTTGTGGCCACTCATCACTTACAGCACGAGTGTAAACAGACTGCAAGGCTATGTCCTGAACAGCAGAAGCACACTGGGCTTCACTGAATCTCTGGGTGAGAAGAGGTTTGGAAACTTATATCAGTTCTATTTTGGTGCAGGATGTTTGCAGGCACTTCAAGGAACAATTCTACTTGACTCACACATCCGAGCAAGGCAAAGGAAAGCAAATCCTACGTGGTATAAAAGTGAAGGGCTAAATCTAAGCCTATGTCAAACAGGACTAGATCAAGTGTCAAAAACTACTGGGACACCACTGCACGTCCTTAAATTCACTGAACTTCTGTGGAAATGTATGAACAGTGATCAATTTCTAGGAGGCGCTTGCATTTATGACATTTTAACACAGCGGGGCAGTACTCCAGCACAAAACCCTGCAATTGGTCCAGAGAACTGGGATGCCTGCAGTAAAAGAAAGAATAAGGATGAAACAGCTCTTTCAGTGCAATTAATCTAAGCCAGGAAACCCACTCAGGAAGCTGTTTTCCATGCACTGGGGATGCCAAACATCATGACGCAAGAGGCCAGTGTGAAAACACACACACATACACTCCCCAGCGGAGGGAATTGCGCGCAGGATATTCACACATTCTTGTGGGTGCGCTGGCATTGACGTTGTGGGTGGCATTGTGGGTGAGATGTGGGAACACATTTAAATATTTTGATTTTCAGCTGTTTGAAGAGATTAATTAATTAAAGGGGTTAACAGCATAAAAATGGATAAAGATTATTCAATAAGATCATAATTACACAAGACACCCTGCCACAGTTTTCATTATGTAAGAAGATACAGCATGTGAGCCACCAAAACACCACACATAAACAATCCATATTTTAAAAATACTTTATCATCAACTTTCACTGGAATATTAATAACAAATGGGAATTATTAACACCAATTTGAACACCAGCTCTTACCGGTTTTACATTTATTTTACATCCACATTTAAAACTAGGGTCTACACTAAAGATACAAATATTTGCTCGGTCCAGTAAAAACAAATATCAATTTAAAATACTTCACAAAACATAAGGCCTTGGCGAACAATGGAAGACCTTAATATGAAACTATTACATGATGCTGCAGATGGAGTGGTACAACAGTAAAAACCCTCTGAGGGATGTGTTTTATGGCTCAGAATGTGTGCTGTCCACAGAAAGAAGGCCAGGGGCACTGCGACAGATCAGGTACATTTCCATGTACCAGACAGCAGGATCACTCTTCTTTCCAAAGTACAATACTAGTTTTTAAAAGCGGGGCATGAAGCATGTGCAGCCTTGACCCTCTCACACCGTGTGATTAGGTGGAAAAAAAGACAAAACCCATAAAAATGGGTGAAACTTAAATCCAGGCAGTGTTTTTCCTTCATTGTGTTACAACAAAAACACCAATATGGTGCATAAAAGTCAGAGAACCAGGAGCAATTCTCAATGGAATCAGCTCTCCATATTACATGTATCCTATGAACCACGGATCCATTACAACTGATTCTGCAGTTCATACAATTCAGGCTGATGTGTTTTTGCTCAAGCTAATAAATTACAATTCTACATTAATCAAAGACCCTACATAAAACCCCTACATAACTTCGCAATTGTCAAGATGTCTTAGTAAGAAATCTTCACAAAAGAGTTATTTTACCATAGAGTCAGTGTTTGAAATTGTGGACTTCATTTTGGTCATGTCATTTAGGTTAGAGCAAACCAAGACAAATGCTGTTTCTTCTACAAGATCCACGGCTTCTTTGCTTGGAATAATACTGACTGAAATGCACTGCACAGATTCTAGTTTGTTAAAACGCCAAACAAAAGCTCTACAGACGTGGAAGAACCCAAAATGGGCAATTTGTTTGATCAAGTCAGGCACAAGAAAAGTCTAATCTTCAAGTTTGTGCAAAATGTCCAAAAGAGAAAAAAAAAAAACAACAACACAGGAAACTCTCACTGAGAGTTTGCCTTAGGTCCATGTTCTGGATGCCTCAGGTATCAGTGTTGTCTTCTTTGGAGTACTCCTCTACCAGCTGCTCATAGGAGTGGCAACGGTCCGACCTGTCTGTGAACACAGAGATTTCCGATTCTGAGCACTGCTCCTCTTTAGAATCAGTCTCAGATTCAGCGTTTTCATCGGATGTTGAAAGCTTGGGCTTGGCGTCTTCATCCTCGTCATCCTCCTCCTCCAGGTTGGTGTTCAGGAGATTCTCCTCATCAATGAAGGTGATGTTGGCATTCTGGAAGATGAGTGGATGGTAATCTTTGGACTCCCACATGTGTCGGCCAGTCCCATGGCTTCCAGGCCCGAGGTTTTGTTCTTCACCTGCGTCCTTATCCAACTGATTCTCGTACATCCTCTCCAGGTCTGCCTCCACATCACCATCACCCTGCATCTCGTTCAGCAGAGATCCTCCCTCCTGCCCAAGCAGGTAACTCTTGGACTTTGAGAAGGCCACAGTTACCCGGTCACTGAAGCTGTAGCGCCGTTTCTGACGAGGCGATCGGTCCAGATTAAGAATAGTGTTTCCGTTGATGGGAGAAGCATCGTTACAGCTTTTGGAGCGGTTGAATTCTTTAGACTTGCTGGCAACACCGTTGGCACACTGACCTCCTACTTCCTTCTTGGCACCAATCTGTTTGATGAGGTCGTTGTAACCTTCTGGTCTCTTGCTCAGGAAGCTGAAGATGTTGACATCATTGGCAGTAGAAGGCAGGTGCAGGGCTTTGTGGCTCTCTTTGTAGTGCTGCAGCTCGTCCAGCGATAGCTTGCGACGTTTTCTCCGCTTCTTCAGAGCCTTGTGGGCCTCAATGACCATCCGCACCTTCCAGTTAAAGAAGAGAGAAAGCCAGGCCAAGCCCAGGTATATCCACACCTCCACAAAGTAGCGATACAGAGTAGGGTAGTCTGCATTGGGGTCAACACCTAGAAAGGGAGAACACAAGCAAAAATAATGCACATTAAAAATGGAACATCTACAGCATTACTGGAAACTAGAGATAACCTTAAAAGCGTGAACTGCTTTTAAAGCATTAGAGTTTGACTTTGTGAAATAAGATACTGTAAAACAGAACCTTTGTAATCACAAGATTACTAGAATGGCCTTAATCATAGCCTTAATCATATGTAAACACCAAGAAGCTGTGCATAAGAGAAATGCACTTTGATTCTTGGAAAATGACGCAAGCTGATTTCTTTGCAGTCACCATCCGGATATAAACACCAGGGCAGTTCTCTTGACTTTCAAAATTTGTTTAACAGTTTCTGAGTTAGTTATACATTAATATGCAAATCAAACACACAATCACCTGCTACAAGATCACCAAATCCAATAGTTGTCAAAGTGACGAAGGAAAAGTACAGGCCCTCTATGTAGGTCCAGCCCTCTTGGGACATGAAAACAAATGGAGGAATCACCAGATGAACCAGGACACCCCACAAAATGAAGATGGCTGTGCAGGTGAACTGTGCCTTTCGCTGGAGGGGAAAAAAAAGATTGAGGAGTTAACAGACTTCCTGCAAAATGTTCAAATAAGCATTAAATTAGTTTGAGGTTGCACACCAAGGGACAAAAAAGTATAGGAGCTCTATGTCGCTTACCAGTGTGAGCCCTCTCTTGGTAAGATACTGTCCAAGGTGTTTTGCTCTTCCACCAAAGAACTTTCCAAGTTCACTGATCCAGGTCAGACAAAGTGGGACACCAAACAGTCCATAGAAAATGCAGAAAACCCTCCCTGATGATGTTTTGGGGGCAATATTGCCATAACCTAACATATGAAAATAAAGAGTTAATGTCACTGACCATACGTACCAAAAAGATTCCACTCACAATCAGAAAAAAACCTTCTAAGGAAAAACAAAATCACAGTTTGCTGTAGCAGCAAACATCTTCTAATGGTTCTGCTCACACTGGCTTATCAGTCAAACTTTCTTCCTATCTTCATGTTTGTCTTTCAAGCAACTTTATCTTATCATGGAAGCGTACTGGACATTTTGAGTCTGAAGATGCTGACAAAACCGCAAGCTATCCACCTGGGAGTGTGATCGGCCCACAGGAATTTTTCAACAGGCCATTACCAACTGATTACTAAACAGATTCTGTAGATCCGTGAGGAATAAATAAAGGTAACTACTTCCTGTCCACTTTGATAACTTAAGATAATCAGTCCTTCCTGTTTATTCCTAAACAATAAACAGATCTGGCTGATTCTTAGTGTGGCACTGAGACCATTACCTATAGTTGTAATGACCGTAGCAGCGAAGATGACGGCGTTTGGCCAGTTCCAGTTGTTGAAGGTTTTATTTCCCGTGATGGTGACACCTTGCCCTGCGGCTTCAGACACCACCTAGGATAAAACAGATCAAATAAACTTGTTAAACTCTGTACATGGGCCTACGCTTCAGTTTCTTACTCAACTACTTAACTTGCATATTAGAGTCACATTAGTTACTGAATGATATGTCTCAGGATCAATAGCTGAATAATAAGCTGGCACTTTAAGGGGCTAAGAATGCGCATTTTGGAGCAACCAGGGTTTGTTGTGTCTGAGACCAGACCTTGTACCACATCCTTCCTGTGAGCCGCTGACATTATCAGCAGGTCCCTGATGAGGACAGCGCTGCCAAACAGGCCACTCAGGGACATGAGTGGACCATCCCTCACCTGAAGGGCTTCTGGCACCATCTCTGAGCCCTCAGCACGCAAAGCTATCACAGAGATGCGGCAGAGTGGACCTTAATTTGTCCCTAAACAGCTATTCTGCAGTTGTGTAATCACAGATGAAAGGAGCAGCTGGGGTCTGCTCATGGCAGTGATTCAAATACTCCCTCCAGCTTAAGAAAATAAACACATCACTTACAACAACTGACCAAGTTGGCCATTTGATTCTTTCAAATGTAAGACTATAGAGATTTCACCTTAATTCCAATACAGCACTCCACAGAGCAGTAAATACACAGTTGTGCATGACAGTAAATTCACACCATGCAATAATGACCAAGAACTTTCACTGGGTTCCTGCAGCTCTGATACCACAGATCCTTTGATACCATTTCATAAGAGCTCTGTAAGTGGTAGGTAAATCAAAGATTCCTCATTCCATTCATAATAATGAAAAAGATGCCAAAAAGTGTTATTTGGAATGACAGAATATCAATTTTTGGTTCCTATTAAGAACTTGCCAAAGGATGTTTCTTTAAAGAACCATTTTGTAAATGTTTAATTAACATACACTTTAACATTTTTACAGTATTATTTAACAGTATTACATTAGTGTAAAAAGTGAAGAATCCTTCAGTAACCTTAATTTTTAAGGAGTTTACTGTAACCCTGTAGGAGCACAATCCATTACGCAACTTTAAGAACATCTTCAGCTTTTGACATTGAATGTAATCTTTGGGAGCTTTAAATGTAAGTCTTAAGACAGACTGTACCACAAGGACCTTCTTCTAAAACCTAAAACCTTTAAGAAAGTAATTTTTACAGAACAGTAACAGTAACAGTTGCAAAATTCCAGAAATGCTTCAATAACAAGGTATTTCAAAATAACTGGTTTCTGTGTAAGAAGTCAACCCTTGTGTCGCAATTATTTTGCTTAAAACCACAACTACAGGCTGAAGTGTAAAGGAACTGTACACACCCAGCTGCAAGATCTAGAAATTATCTGTTGGTTTCATGGAGCTGAAGGTAGCAGAGCTTCTTCAGAACACACATGCAGCTTTTAAAAAACTGAAGCCGTCCTCCTGAGCGATCTGTGTCTAGACAGCAGGACTAGACAACAGAAACCTTTGGCAAATAAATCACAGCTCCATCTCCTGACCCTGCAGCCCCATCACATCAGTAACTCAGTGATGACTTATGACGTGCCGTCCCTGGCTCCTCCATTACAGGCCTCTGCTGAGTGAGGAGTCTTTGAGGGCCAGCGCTTTCTCCATCTGTTGAAGACATCAGGATGGGACACCAGGCTTTATGAGAGTCACCATTTGGTGCGTTGAGGGAACATGTCAGAAGTTATATGAGATTTCGGCGAATTTGAACTAGGAGAGAGACACCTGTTTAGAGTCTGAGGGGTGTTTTCAAAAAAGGAAAACGGAAAGTTCCATTTTCATGAGTCAAAGGTGTAGAGCCAGCTGGAGGCCAAATGCACATGTGATAGTCTTAAAGTTCTCCGAAAATGGGGAAATGAAATTCTGCATTTAGAAGGCTTTCGCTGCAAACTTCTGCATGAAGTCTGTTACTTTTAAGAGAGCCTGTCTGCCTCTGAATTCAGAAGTGAAAAGTATCACAAGGCACGAAGAGGTCAACACAGATCAAAAAAACTGTAATCTGTCCATACTGATTTCATTCATTCACCACTACACGATTTAAGGTGAGTCATAGCAAAGCTTTCAGAAGTGGATGGTAATGGACAGGGCAGAGAAACGTGTGGGAGTTTGAACACAAAGTGTGTTTATAAATCAAGACGTCCTTAAACTAAACAGGCTGCTCATTCAAATCATTCCGAAGATCACACTCAAGGTTTATAGGACACAATCAGGTACCAGTTTGACGTAGACGTTGTGTATCGGCTGCAATGAGTAAGTGAATTTAGGCTATTCTGACTGCTTAAAAGTCATGGTGATCTGGTTATCTTCAGTTTTATACACCCTTAGAAAACTATAGCACTAATCAGTGGAATTTATGGTGGAGCACTTTTTATGGACTGTGACTATCCATGTTTAATAACATGCTGGCAGCTTTTACCTACCTAAAATGAACAACAGAAATAAGACTATATTGAGTTTTTGTGTTTTGTCTTAAAAGGAAGTTGTGACGTCTAGAACAAAACTGAGCTGTTTAGTTTGTTATTCAAAATGACAAGTGAGCCTAAGTGTCTTCTGAGTTTTTATTTGTAATGATGGTAAAAAGTGGCTAAACTGATTAAACGGGTTTTCTTTGGGTAATCTTTCATGAACACACGTCTTGTGTGTGTGTGTGTGTATTTTCAAAAACATGTTTTGAACCAAAACTTTCCCAAAACAATCATTAAACACACATCAGATGGCACATTCATAACCATTTTACACCTTAACTGCTTAAAATATGCTGAAATTTTGATAAACCAGTGGAATTTTTTCTTTAAATACAGAGGCACTTCATTTGTATCCTCAATGGGCCAAATCAAGCTGATATATTCCGTCCTGTCACAAACACTCCAAACACTAAAAAGTGAAACTGCAGAAAAGATTATTTCATGTGGTGACTATTAAATAAATTCCTATCCTAATCACTTAAGACAGCTAGATTGATGGTTAGGATTAACAAACAACTTTACATTTAAATTAAATGTTAGGGTGTGTGTTCTACTCATGAGCATAGTGTAGACTTTTAATGATGTATACAGTCACATAAAGCCACTGATGTAGACTCCTTTTAGGCCATTTGCACTGAATGCAAAGAACTCACAAAGTCGGACGTTTATCAACTGCATATTTGCACTGCATAACTGTTGAAAAAGAGCATGACCAAGACAATGGCCTGTATCCTCAGACCACAAGTCCTGAAAGGGTCATCAACAGGTCAACTTTCATTCGTCCTGGGTCATGAAGAGTTAGCACTCTGCAGGAGAGAAGGTTTTGCAAGGAGGGAAAACTTGTGTGAAAGGTGCAAAGTGCTTGGATGATAGCTGCTAATTATCTAGAGGTCAGAAGCAAAGTGTCTAAAGGGGCCAGACAGCAACACAAGAAATATCATTATCACCACAAGAATACATTCTCCATGATCTCCAAGGACCACACCTAATGGGTGGTGTTTATTGAGCAATGTCATAAACACTATCCGTTCCACTCGAGTGGACAAAAAACAGCAAAGGCAGACAAAGTAAACCTGAGAAAAGTAATTTCTTAATGCATATTTATCAATTATCATATGTATTTCTGGAAAAAAGCTATAAACCCAATTGTGTATTCATACCTTAACTTCTAATGTTGCATTTATAAACTCTTTGGTGTACGCCACAGAAGAACCATTTTTGGTTCACAGAAGAATCTTTCAGAGGATGGTTCTTAAAGCACTTATTTATTAAAAATGAGATGTGTGAGTGTGCAGCACCTTTTTAAAGTTTAAAGAACTTCCACATGTTTTTGGAAGAAGCCGTAAACTGGTAACCACTGCATTATGTCAAGGATCTTCATATCTTTAAAAAAGTTCATCATAGCCTTGTCATGATCATGAAATTTTAGGTTCAGATTAATCACAACAAAATAATTATTGTCTTTCTCCTAATTTTATGTAGTTATTACAGTTATTACTTATGTTGTTTTTGTAAGACTCATGATGTGTCTTAAAGCATTTGTCTCAAAGCGCTTTCTTATATTTGCATTTATTTCCCTCAGCCCAAAGCAACCAGTTCACACTCTTCCTAATATCTGTGCAAAATGATCACACTTACTTTAGATGATCGCAGTTATTTTGTGCATTTATTAGATTTTACCATGAATTTGGTGCTTTGGGTAATATATATATACATATTCTTTCTCTGCATTTCACCCATTCACCAAGTGAAGCAGTGAGCTGCCACCAACGAGGGGTGGCCGGGCAGCAGTGTGTGGGGACGGTACCTTGCTCAAGGGTACCTCAGTGGTGTCACTAGCAGTGTTGGGATTTGAACCCAAAACCTTCTGATTGCAGGGCGAACACCCTAACCACTAGGCCAAAGATTGTATTCCAACATTAATTTATATGTAATTTAATTATTCATACTACTGCTGTCCATATTACCACAGGTGAGTTTCTGTCTCTGTATGTAGCAGGTAAATGCACTTTACTGGACTTTGCAAGTACCTAGAAATATATAATAGAGTTGAAACTTTGGGATCTTTGGTGTTTGTCATTGATTTAAACAAGAATTGCATTCTGTATTGAGATATTAACTGTTGTTACATCTCCCTGAGTGGCTCACTTAGAGAACCAGTGTTCCATAATGGCTTGATAATATAGTACAAAAATAAATATATATATAAATACAGTAGGTGCCCAAATGTCTGAAGAACAAACAATAAAGAATCTGCTTCAGTGGTGACAAATTCACCAACCATGGCCAACATTTACTGTACAATACAATAATAACAGAGAAGGAAACTGGGTCTCCTTGATGTTCCAAAGCCTCAAATACCACAAAAGCAGTTGTGCTGTTGCACACTGGCTATATTCAATGCATTCATCAAACGCCTTATTAGCTTTCTCCCTGGGCCAGAACCGCCCTCATCCTCAGGCACTCGCACTGTGATGTGGGTTAAAGCAGCATGGCACAGTGTAGCTGCCCACCACAGACGAACCAGCACGGCCTCCATCCCCAAGACACTTTGGCTTTCCACAGCGTCAGGCTACCATCAGCATGGACAATGCGTGGTTTCCTCTATATCCCCTGAAACCACTTTGCGCCTAGCATTACATTAGTGGCCAACCTACAGCTGCCCAACTACTGTTGCACAACCACCAGCCTGTTGGTCTTCTTAACTCACTGCGAAGGAAAACGAATATCAGGTCCCAAGATGATTGAAAATTTTGCATGTTCTCAGCAGTTTTAGAGCAGGATGTCCAACGGCAATGATTTAGTCTAGCTCTGTATCATCAGGACAAATACTAGGGCTTCAGTCACTGTTTGGTCCTTGGAAGGTCACGGTGAAGCCAATGCTAAAGCTAACACATTCGTTTCCTTATCTGCTCCATGGCAATCAGTTCTCGTTCTTTCAAGGCTGGCGGCACTAAAAAGGCGCCGCTGAGCGGGTCAAAACAACAAAGAAGTTTTCAGAAGTTTATGAGATGGAAAAAACTACAAATGCTTCTGAAATCCCACAAAAGACGAACACAAGTGAACAATAATACTGGAGAACAGAAGCTTTAAAGAGTAAGCAAAATGTGGTTTATATTTCTTTCCTTGAAAGCCAAGGCCTGATCTTCCTCTGTATTTGAAATATACAGGCAAACTTGCATCAGGAAAAGTGAAAGTTCAATTGTAGAGGCGGTTCACAGCCCAGTGCGGTGCTGATAAACAGCATGTGGCAAAACCACAATGACAAACTCCAACTGTTATCAGCCAGCTGACTCTGTGGCTGAGGGATCTACACTGTGGGTAGTTTTCCATTCCTCTGCATGGAGAGAGCATAAGGTGTCTAGGAACTTGAAACAGCTGCTCAGAGGGGCAGATTGAATTGCTGTAGCCTCGAACAATAGGGCCATTTTTAACAGTTTCATAATAAGCCAACAGATTTCAGCGGCAGCTGAAGAAGCGGTCGGTGCAACACTAACATGGCAGAAACATTCAAAAATGTGATGTTTTAAAGAAATCCAATAGACTTGACACTCCCAACCACATGGCAATATAAGTGCCCAGTTAAGAGTCCAGAAACACTGGTTTTAAAATTTTCTGACTTGAAATGATGGCAATTAATATGAACAAAGTTGTAATTCCTACAGTCATGTATACTGAAAGAGTTACGCTAACGCACGTCTCTCTCTCTCACACACACACACACACACAAAGTGTACAGTTTCTCCACAATCAGCACTCATGGTTGGATGCCATCCTGTCATTAGGGTTGTGAAAATGTGAGTTGTCAGCCACTTAGTCAGACAAACAAAAGGCTGACAATGCAGAAATACCATGCTCATATTTTGAGAAATTTAACCATCGATATCACATGACCTGCAACATGCAGTCTACGCAGGCTCAAGTTTCAAGCACTTCACTAATGTTACACAAATGGCATCCTTACCAAAGATTTACACCCCCCACCCACCCAAAACAACATAGTGTCAGTCTCTGATGCTCCTCCCACAGAGGTACGGAGTGTCTGAAATCTACAGCAGGATCAGGATGGGAGAGCTTTGCAAACAAACTAAAATAAAGACGCCAGAAAGAGTTCTTAGAAGAATCACTTTTGGTTTCCTAAAGTCCATTTCAATGGGTGTCTTGTGCAAATGGGACGTGTGAGTGTGAAGAACCTTTTTGAAGCTGAAATAACTTCTGAACACTCTGGTTCTAGGAGGAATCTTAAAATTCTAAAGAGGGTAAAGAACCTTTAAAGGTTCTTAATACTCAATTATCTCTTAATGAGAAAACAAAATGTTCTTCTAGAGCACAGTTTAAACAAGAATGAGGCTTGTGTAGCCTTTAAGTCCTATGATTATCACATTAGCTGCTGGACTTAAAATGGGTTTAAATTTTGTTCTCAGCAGTTCTTTAGCGAAGGCAATGATCATTTATATAAAAAAAGACCACCAAAAAACATGGGAATGCTTAAAGGGGGATTCCACCCATTTTTCTACATTTCTGAATAATCCAACTGTTGAGATTTAAATAGTCTCTCAGAGTGGTTGGATGTGAAATAGGTTATCATAGATAAACGTATTTATTTACAGTGGTACTGATAGTAACCAGGGGTTGTAAGGTTTACGATGTAATTATAGCTATTTTAATCACAAAGACCGGTGAAACTACGCATCTGAGTTTTACATGTAATGCGGATAATGATGAAATGGAGAAGGAATACTGCCTTTCACATCAAGCACTCTAAATGACTTTCTGTATATTTAAACCATTTCAGCAATGTTTAAAACAAACTGATGGATTTCCCCTTTAAATGGTTCTTTGCATTGTGGAATTGCTGCTTTCTGTGATGGAGAACCCGCTGAACACGTTTCTTTGAAAAGCCTTTTCAAATGGTTCTATACAGTGCCAAAAAGGGTTCTGCTATTATTACAAGTCATAGAACCTTTTTTGGTACTATGTTGAACCCTTTTGGCTAAGAGTGACACGGTCCTCCCAAGCACAAGGCTAAAAGGAGACACTCCTGGTCAAGCTCAAGTTTTAAATTACAGTAACCAAAATATATTGGCTTGCAGTAGCTCCCGGCATGCAATTAAATTCATCTCAAAGAGAAAGATTACCCCGAACAATAAACAAATATATTTAAGCTAATAGAATATTGGTGTCCAGGGAAAGCTTTCACATGTATTTGTGCTGTTTATTTGCAGTGGACAGGAGTGTGATGCAGATTCTGAGTCACCAAGGGTTCAAACCAAACCAGAGATGACCGTCGCAATGATGTAGGCGGCTACCTTTACACTAGTAATGGAATCAACATATTGCAAAATCTGACACGTGGGAAAAATTACTTGAGTCAGAGTGACTAAAAAGGACATAAGACAGACGAAGACATAAAATCTCAGCAATGACAGGACAAGGACTCTCTTGAAAACAATTAACAGGGTCAACTACAAAATTACAACAAGTGTTTATAAAGGGATCAGACCATGTTTTCTGTTTCAACGTTCATTACATCCTCATAAAGGGCCTCATATCTTCGCAAAAAGTTAATAATTGATGGGTCAATCTTCAGAGGAATTTAGACATGAGGAGCATCTGTGGCTGGATTGTTTCATTGTCATCCATAAACTGTAACCAAGCTAATCTGTAACCTCAGCCTGTAGGTAGGCGCTCACCTTTGAAATTTCTGGAAATTTAAACCTTAATGTGGTTCATGTGGCATCTGTTTACTCCGCCATGCCCACATTACACTGTTCCCAACAGCTTTGGGTGTCTCACCATACCTCCCTTCAACAGATGTTCAGAACACCTGGGGAGGAAGTAGTTCTTAACTGGAAGCCTAAAGGATGAGAGTAAGAATGTTTTTCTGTTCCAGAGAAGACAAGGTGCAATGTCAATTGCGCACACCAGAGTGTTATCCTGATAAGATATGAAAGGCCGGTGCCAGTTCACCGCAAGGAACTTGTAACCTAAAAGCCACAAAGCTTTAAGACAAGTATTTCTTTATGGACGATTGGGTTTTCTTTCATGAAACTCCTAAGACATGAGTAATTTGTTACACCTACAAGAATGTTACCCCCTGAAGGCAATGTTCTGCTGCCATCCAGGTTAATTGTTAACCCACCATTCCCATGAAGTTCAGGTGTAACTGAAATTCAGTAAAACAATGCCCTGTCTGACAACAGCATCAAGTCTCTCTTCAGCAAAGAACAGAACAGAGACGTCCAACGTAAGTATGGGTATGCATTCAAAATTTAGAGTTTCAACACTAAGTGGACTTGCAAAAGCTGATCCCGGATGCTTCATAAATCATAAAGCCACAAGCATTACCATAACCCATCTGAGAAATTAAACCGGATCTGTATTCATGTAGGAATTTAGTTAACCGCTAGAACAGCCTGTAATCATTTTTGGCGCTTGGTAATAACCGCACAGCGGATTTAATATTCTTTGCAGCAAGCGGCATATTCAGGAGGTGTTGCTTCTGGTAAAAGTTTGTTTTTATTCTGGTGTGGTCATAAAAAAAATGCAAGTCAGACAAAACCTCTGACAGCTGACACACAAAAGCCCAAACAATCCCCCACAGGACCCCCCCCCGCCCAAAGAACATACACAACTTTCAGTTCCAAACCAATCCACCATCCACTGAACTGTGACAAAAGAGAATAAAGAGAAGGAAGGAGGGAAGGAGGTGAGGGGCATCTGTAGCTTTCAATGGGGACCGGGGGGGTCGTTTAGGAGAGGTGTGGGGATTCATGAATTATGCAGAGGCTTCAGTGTACACAATGGCCAAAAAAGCTCTGGCAGGGCAAATGGGCAAGACGTGTTTCGACATGTCCTTTTTGGCATTCAGAACACTCTTTGTGCCATTTTCTTTCTAGAAATCTCTTTAGTTCTATGACTGTCTTGCACTTAATCAGTCTCAACTATTTAATACAACTTTTTTTACACTGGCAACATCTTCTACACTTTGCAGCTGCACCGAGAATAAACAGACCTCTCAGAAACTACTCTCATAACATCATACAGAGTGGAAGAGGCCTGTTCTGGCTTAGTATGGAGGTAATGAAGTTACAAGAGTGAGCTTTTCTAATACAGTTAATAACCAAAAGAACACAGATGGCACTGATACTTGTATTTGTAGACATCAGTACAAAATGCTGGATTTAAAAAAAAGTGGTTCAGATTCAGTCCTGTAGCAAATCTAGCTTGAAATAGAATACGCACTCACACTGTGTAACGTCATGTCATAAACTGTGTATTTCTTTCTGTTGGGTTGTTGAAAATATGACATATTTTTGACAAATTGCCCACCGCTACTACCCCCACTGCACTTGCGAAGTCTTTGTTTTAGTTGTTCTGTGAAATTAATAATCAGATTCAAAACAGTTCAGTTTAAACATTTGTAACAAACACAATCAAGTAAAAAACAATGGAACATAACAAAGAAACTTGGGTTTTTGTGAAAGTGGTTTCACACATGAAGCTGAAGCAGTTCAGCATTCTGTAAAACAGGGTCACTTAAGTTTAAAAAATAAACATGTGAATCGTTTATGACTTGGTTCTTCGTCCCTATCTAAACCACTTAACACAACAATCAGGCAGTCATTAATTGATAATCGTTTATGATGCATCTAGAGGCATTTAATCAGAAGTCAGGCAAGAAAACTGAAGGTAACAAAGAACAAGGACTGACAATATGACTATTCAAGGCTTATGAGGTGAAGAACCCATTATGACACGAGTTCATGGCGCGAGGCACAAAATACAAGTAGCCACTAAGCCGGACACATGCATTAGATTACACTGGTATGAGCTCTTTAGTTTAATTTAACTAATCTCATAAAGAAGAGCTGCAGATGTAGAACTGTGCTGGGCTACATGTCAGAAGAAGCCCATTAAATGATTATTATACGCATACTGTTTTAGAATATATGAAAAGTGTGATGAGTTTAAAAGAAAAGTAAGTTCTGGGAACATTTTAGTACACAGTATTCATATTCAGTATTCACTGGTATCAGTGTATCCTCATGGCCTTGTTCTGCGCTGGTGATGCTTTACTGTTTGGTGTCTAATTTATCAAACCCTCATTTAAAATGTGCTCAATGAAACATTATTTGTGAGAATATTCTCCTGAATTGGAACCCGAGTTGTGGAAGTGGGAAAAACTTCTGTGTGGGAAGTGGGAAAAACTGTTGTGATTAAAAACTTCTGCAAATGCTCATCATTTAAATCATTTCAGCATTTAAATCACTTGCAGTGAGACTCAGAACTGGCCGAAGTCACTTTAAAATGAACTCATCTGCGCCTCTTACTTTGGAGGTCTTTGCAGGTCTGGGCTTTTAAACTAAAGCAAGAAACGTTTTCCATTGACAAGGAGTTTCATGGCTTGTCCACAGGACAGCACAAACACAAAACACATCCAAACACTCGGTGCATCTTCACTTGTTCACACACTGGTGGCTGCTGCTCCCTACATGACTACACATATGAGTGGACCACTGCTGTGAGACAGAGAGAGGGAGAGACTGCTCTTGAGGGCAAAGTCTGTGTGAAGGAGTAAAGGTGCCCCTACCTCCAGGATCCTGTTCAGGTCAGCTTTGGAAAGGCACGGGTAGTCTTTGAGGATTTTCTCCTTCTTGTCATCGTACTGGTTCACTGCCAGTTTCCAGTTGGGCTCCTCCAGCACTTGGAATATGGCTGCCCCAATGGACAGGTAGAAGATAATAGCTGAGGTCAGCAGGGGACCCTTGTCCACCATAATGGAGCTGAGAGACGCAGGAGAGCAGCCAGGACTGCCTCGACCCTGCCCATCCACCAGCACCAGCACCAGTTTAATTACGCGCCAAAGCCCAGGGTTTCTCTCTCACGAGCTGTCTGGAGGAGGAGTTTGAGGCTCGTCTCGGATCCTCATGAGCTCCTCAGGTCCTGCAGAGCTCTGGGTGGAGGAGGGGGTGTGGGCCGGTGAAGTTGGGGCAGTGAGTCTGCAACCGGTGCTCCGGGACTGTGATCTTCACTGGGGCCACGTGCACAGCTGTAGCACCCACACCGTCATTTAGAAAGAAGGGGGCGGGGCCTTAAGGATAAGCACCGCCCACTTAGAGAGCCAGGGGCGAATAAGTTATACACAGTCAGTCTCTCTGTCTCTCTCTCTCTCTCTCTCTCTCACACACACCGTCTCTCTCTTTCTGTCTGTCTCACTCACACAGTCTAATTTTAATAATTTTCAAACACTTTTGTTTGTGCTCTCTCTCTCTCTCTCTCTCTCTCTCTCACACACACACACACAGAAGCACACCCATACAGAAAACACAAATACACAAAACAGTCTCATTTTCATACACTCTTTTATCTGTGTGCTCTCTCTCACACACTCATTCAGTCTATTTCTTGCACAAGTTCATTTTCAAACACAGTCACACACATAATCTCTGACACAGACACACTGTCTCTCACATGCTCTCTGTCTTGCTCAGTCTTTGTCAGGCACTCTTCAGTCTGTGCTCGCTCTCTCTCTCACACACACAGTCTAATTTTTATCATTTTCAAACACTCTTTTGTTTGTGCTCTCTCTCTCTCTCTCTCTCTCTCACACACACACACACACACAGAAACACACTCATACAGTCTTCCTTTCACATGCATTTTCAAACACCCACTCACACATACATACACACAGGCTACATACACATCTCATTTTTGATACACACTCTTTTATCTATGTTCTCTCTCGCACACACACTCATTCAGTCTTTTTCTTGCACAAGTTCATTTTCAAACATGCAGTCACACACACACACAATCGCTCTATCACACACTAACACGCACTCACTATCACTAACACACACACAAACACACTTTGTCTCTCACATGCTCTCTGTCTTGCTAAGTCTTTGTCAGTCCTTGTCTTTTAAGTCTGTGCTCTCTCTCTCTCTCTCTCTCTCTCTCTCTCTCTCTCTCTCACACACACACACACACAGAAACACACTCATGTCTTCCTTTCACATTCATTTTTAAACACCCACTCACACACGCATACACACCCAAAACAGTCTCATTTTCATACACACTTTTATCTATGTGCTCTCTCTCTCGCACTTATTCAGTCTTTTTCTTGCACAAGTTCATTTTGTAACACACAGTCACACACACACATACAGTCTCTCTAACACACACTTAGATGCAGACACACACTGTCACTCTGTCTATACTGCATATACACAAACACACTGTCTCTCACGTGCTCTCTGTCTTGCTCAGTCTTTTTCAGATACTCTTTAGTCTGTGCTCTCTCTCTCTCTCTCTCTCCCGCTTTCCATCAGACGTTACTCACTTGTTTGCTCCATCCTCTAATCCAGGATGTTTTTGTTTCGCTTGCTCCTCTTTTTCACTCTGGAGTGTTTTATCAGCTCAGCGTGGCTCAGTGATATGAAACAGTGAGATCTAAGCGTGTCTGAGGAGCTTGAGGAGATTTTGGTAGAGGGAAGAGGTTATGTTTTCTTCATTATGTGGAAATTTTAGGTTGAAACCTTCCCGTAAACACAGATGAAATGCAGGTTTAAGAGGAATAAAGAACATGTTGTGTTAAACAGGGCTTTGCAGTCTACAGGGTAAATGTCTGCAGGCCCTCCTGCTTTTGTTTGTCCAGGGATTGATAACATACTTGATAAGACCTTTCTTTATTACAGCTGCTCCTCTCACTGCATAGCTGAGAGCATAAGGTCAGTAAGAGATGACGAGACCTACAGTCTGAGTGTGTGTATTCCTGTCTGAAGTTTGTGTCTTTAGCACTCTTTCATCTTTAAATAGTGTGACTGTGTGCCAGCCTCGGCGTGCAGGAAAACACTATTATAATAACAGATGTTCATGTAATTTAGTCGCTTAAACCTATTGTTTAGACTCGTAAGACATATGCCTGGGCATGCCTGAGCTTACACAAAAACATGGATGTGACAAAATTAACATTTTCGTTTCGAGTGTGCTTGCCATTCATATTTGCAATAGTAGCCTAGATGTACCCACATCAGCAATCACTCTGACTGGTGAAAGCTTTTGTAGTCTGAGCCATGAAAACACCTTCACTTCAAAACACTGTTTCCAGGAACTTGAAATACGCACTGGTGCATTTTCTAAACAGTTTTTAACGGCTTTAGAAGCATCATTGAGAGCAAAGCCCTCTTTAGGGGAAGTGGCACTGAGAGGAAATTTCTGGCACCTCACCAGTGCAACACCTGAAGTACCAGCTGCCTCACAACAAACAATGTTAAAGAGCAAGTCCACTGTAAAAAGGATTCTGTTCTCTTACTCATAACAATATAAGTTTTTATGTGGTATGTAGAATCAGGTTTTTGCCATAAGAGAAGAACTGTTTGACTTTGCAAAGAACCCCCTGTGGTTTAGTTTGGAAATGCACTCATATAGAGAAGTCTGTGCAAACATTTCTTCTACTCATAATCAACACACACAGATGCATGAAGCAATGGATAGAGGTTCGGAATGCTAGGCCTAAAGATGAAGATAGGTTAGGTATAGCCATAGATGAGCTGTAGGTTTGGGTTAGCTGTAATACAAGACACAGCTTTTCCATGTCATGTAAAGCTGAATTTCCATACCTTTACTCTCCAGGCAATACAGTGCATATATGGAAATGTAGTTGTAAAAACAGCGTTGCAGCTTATATATGTGTTGTGTGTGTGTATAGGAGCTGAGACCTCCTCATTCACACTGAGGTTATATGGAGTGTTTCAGCTCTGTGTGCTTTTTGACTGAGGTGCAGTACAGAGTATCCGGTCATAATAGATGTCATTTACATGTATCAGTGATTATGATGATGACATTTTTAGTACATAAACCCATTAAAGAGTTGCATCAGACTGAGTTATTCTTATGTAGTTCAACAACCACCATGAAAACAGAAACAGTATCACAGCTGTTTATGATGTTCTCTGCTATTTATGAGGAAGTGGTGGTGCTGATTCAGATTTAATGTGATTATTGGGCCAAAAATCAAGTTTACACAGCTTCTCCTTGAGGACATGTTTGGTGACTTGTTAAAAATGGACAAATTTTACAAACAAAATTCAGCAATGCAATGTGTTCTTGCGGGATTTTGACCCAGTTTTCTTTTCTATTTAGTAGTGTCCAATACCATTCACTAACTACATAATACCATATAACGCTTCTAGGCTGGGAGAGTGAAGGCTAGCATGTGGGTCATGTGAAGCTCCACCACATTGCTGTTGCAAGTGCAGCGTAACTGGATAGCTCAATATAATAAAGAACAATTACTGCAAATTCAGATACACTATATGGACAAAAGTATTGGGAAGTCTGACCATTACACCAATAGGGACTTTAATGACATTGCATTCAAATCCATAGACTTTAAAATGGAACTGGTCCCCCTATTGCAGCTGTAACAGCTTCCACTCTTCTCTGAAGGCTTTTCATAAGATTTTGGAGTTTCTGTGGGAATTTGTGCCCATTCATTCTGTAGAGCATTTATGAGGTCAGGTACCGATGTTGGACGAGAAGGCCTGGCTTGCAATCTCCGTTCCAATTCATCCCAAAGCAGGGTTGCCAACTCTCATGCATCCGGCGTGACAGTCACGCATTCAGCCTCAATCTCACGCTCTCACGCTCAAGAAAGAAATCTCACGCCAAATCTGACACTCATGTGAAAAAATGATTCGCTGAAAACACCGGTTTCAAAGATGTTTAATTGTTACATATAGATGATAAGCATGTGTAAAACGTAAAGCGAGAAAGGTTGTATCTCTCCACCCCCCCGTGTGTCCGTCCATCGCCGCTCACCGCTCCCGACATCGGCCACACACACCACAATATCTCACTCCAAGATATCTCCCCCCATATAGTGTATACCAACTCACAGATGCCTGCATTGGCTGGAATTGTGTTTTGGGGCAACAGGCAGGGTCATCCTACCCACCCAGAGGGAGTGAGGACAATTATGCTGTCTTGGACCTCTGGATGGCTATGGCATCACCAGAGATCGAAATCAAGTATCAAGTTCACACTAAAGAAGAAAACATCAGACACTAAACACATCTTAACAGATCAACTACATTTGGTTGAAGGTGAAAAACTGTAAACTTAGTTTTAGATTGAAACCTCACTCCACTAGGCAGAAAATGTTAAAAGAAGCCTTGGAAACCTAAAGCTGAGGAAGCAAGTGCACTGTTTTGAGATGAACTGGAGACTCCTCTATGCTTGCCATCTTCTCCTTTCAGGATGTGAAATCCCCAGGGTCTTTTGCCTCATTGAGGGTAATTACCAGAGGGCCACCATGACTGGCTTTGAAAAAACAGAAAAGGTACACAGTCCTGGGTCCCAGAGGCCACAATTACCTTCAGCAAAGTCTACATTAGAGAGTCCTATCACATTTCTGAAGAGCGATATGCAGCCAAGCAAGTGACCTATCATAAACACCGACCGGCTGCTGAGGCTCTTTGTAAGAAGTTGTGCGTCACTCTTGTTTTTTCCTTATCATATCAAAACTAATGTAGATGTAAACTTCTAAATAACAGATGTTAATGTGTTTTGGAATTTTGTACAAAAAATAATGTCCCACATCTCCTCAAGAGCCTTTAATACAAACCAGAATAACCAAGATACTGATTTTGATTAAAGATTGCATCTTCTATTTATTTATTATTTTCTTTCTTTCTTTATTTATTTAAGGGTGGATCCAGTATATATATATACTGCCATCAAGGTCTTCCAAGAATTCTTTGACTTTCAAAATTTTTTTCTTACCGAGCCCTGATGACCCTGTAAGGTAAAATCTAGGATTTGGGAAAATAACTGCAGTTTTGCAAGCATGTGAGAGAAGGAACCAGTTTTACCAGTTCCTCAGTACGCTTTACACTACTGTCAGCAACTTTAACAGCCATAAAACAAAAGGGCAGTCTGCATACTAAAGACTCCCAGTGATCCATGCATTAACCAAGTAAGCATTCATTCAGTTTTGAAGATGGTCCTGAACTCTTGGGTGACCTAAAGCAAAAGAATAATTAACCTCAAGATAAATTACACCTGCTCCCAGTTTATATATTGTCACAGTTAGAACAAAACATTGTGTCTCCAAAAAGTAACTTCACAGAAGTTAAAACATTCTTAACTTTCAAGGTAACAGTATAAGTACCTGAAGGATTCAACTTCCGTTTCAAAATACTGCAAACTTATCCCAACACACCCACCAATAATCCACTCATAATTCACAGTCTAGTGACCTTTGAAGCAGTTTTGTCCAATATTCTCCTCAAAGCTGAGCTCCTGTTAGTTTGATGTGAAAATGTGCAGAGACTCTGGCCCTGTGCAGCTTTAGAATATCAGCAGGCCAACACAGCAAATAAGTCATGGCATATAGAGTGAGAGAGGACTGAGGCAGACGTGGTGTAGAAACACTACACAAGGCTTTAGAACAGGAAATTATCTCATGTTAACTAATGATTAAAAGAAGTTAGTGTTGATGCATAGAGTGTAGAGAAATGAGGGTCATTGCATGTCAAGTCAGCCAAACCGAGGAAGTTGCAACACTAAAAGGCAAATCGGAGCGCTACTGGATTCAATCATTTAAAGCCACACCATAAATACACCATAAAAACACTATATTATACCATAAATACACTATATGGCCAAAACATCTGATCATTACACCTATATGAACTTGTTGGACGTCCTATTCCAAAACCATGGTGCATTAATAGGGAGTTGTCAAAAGAGCATTCGCGAAAAGGCGCAGCTCGGTGTTTGGTAAGGCTCTATGCAAACCACTGGAGCAAAATATAAAAAACTGGAACAAAAAAAATTAAAAAGCAATAAATAACTATGTGCCAAAATTAAGGCATATTACATTATTTGTTTCTTTTTTCCAATATGTTAAACTCCTATCAATAGAAAATGTGCAAAGAATGCATTATCCCTGTAAAGTGTCTTATTTACCATTAGAAAAAACATGACTCAGATTGCACTCTGTCACTCATGCAGAATAGTGTATGCAAACATTTCTTCTACTCAGAAGGCAACACACACAGATGCATGAAGCGATGGATCACATAGATCCATTGCTTTCCAGAACACTTTCCGCAAATTCAAATATACAGACAAAAGTATTGGGACATCTGACCATTACACCAACAGGGACTTTAATGACATTGAAGTCAAATACATAGACTTTAATATGGAGTTGGTCCCCCCATTGCAGCTATAACAACTTCCACTCTTCTCTGAAGGCTTTCCAGAAGATTTTGGAATTTCTGTGGGAATTTGTGCCCATTCATTCTGTAGGGCATTTATAAGGTCAGGCACCGATGTTGGACGAGAAGGCCTGGCTCGCAATCTCCGTTCCTGCTCATCCCAAAGGTGTTGGATGGGGTTGAGGTCAGGGTTCTGTGCGGGCCAGTCAAGTTCTTCCACACCGAACTCATCCATGTCTTTATGGAGCTGGAAAAGGTTCTTCCCCAAACTGTGTCCATAAAGTTGGAAGCATGGCGTTGTCCAAAATGCAGTCATATAGAATAGTCTATGCAGACATTTAGACCAGGAAATTCCCCTCATGTTAACTAATGTTTAAAAGAATTAAGTGTCGAAACAGTGTAGAGAAACGAGGGTCATTCCATGTCAAGTCAGCAAAACCAAGGAAGTTGCAACACTAAAAGGCAAATCTGAGAGCTACCGGATTCAGTCATTTAAAGTCACACCATAAATACACTATGGCCAAAACATCTGACCAAACATTGGACATCCCATTCCAAAACATTGGTGCATTAATATGGAGTTGTCAAAAAAATTTTGTGTTCAGTGGGGCTCTGTGCAAACCACTGGAGTGAAATAAAACTGGACCAAAAGAATTAAAAGGGTGTCATGTCAGGGGTGTAGAGGGAGGACGGCTCGCAGGAGAGTTCTTAAAATAACTACTTTAATGAAAATAAGGCAACAAGGAAAAAGCGCAAAGAGCTCAACTCAGAACATGTAACAAACAAAAGGCTAATACACAGCACTTTAGCATAGGGGTTAGCTTAGCATAGCACAGCATTTAGCTTAGCACAACTTGAACCTTTGACTTAACTCATGACATAGAAGTAGCTTAGCCGTTCTCTTCACATTAGCTTAGCATTAGCTTAACACATAACCTTTGACTTCACTCATAGAAGTAGCTTAGCACTTAACTTAGCCGTTAGCATTAGCTTAGCATCTTAGCATAGCATTACCCAACATAACCCCAACAAAGGTTTGCACACAACACCCTATTAACTAAGCTCTGCACCGAAGGGAAGAGGGAGACACAGCTACACGGCCGGTATACTGTTTTAGGGCTAACCAAGCCTGGTAAGGTTCCGCTAAGACCGCAGCGGAGCGGGGAAATGTCCGTAGCTCCCAAGCTTTCCCGCTGTACTAGGAGAGAGGTGTAGAGTAGAGAGCACGCTTTGTCCTTGAGGGAGTCCGCAGCGTGGACAGGGACTCACACTGATAGCCAACACTGTTACAGTCCAACACAAGCACATGAAGTACTTTTCAGTCCAGCCCGAGCATGGCTTGAAAGAGGGAGACCCTCTACAGCCACTAGAAAACCAGTCCTTAGTAGAAAAGCACTCCAGCAGTATAAGTGGAACTTCAGCTTGACTGCAACAGACACATAGGCAGAAGCATACATTGACATGAACTCTACAAACCCCAAACATGCATAGCAAGAACTCTTAGAAGAATATTTGATATTGGTTCTTGGATTTTAGTGACCACACCCCGTTGTACTCGCACAGCAGTGCTTATAACCTTAGTCACAACATAAAACACCTGGACATGTCATCAGGTGCCTAGCAACCCAGCTCATGTGGTCATTACAACCACCTGGGTTGCAGACTCCTGATGACATGCAAAACACAAGAAGACTAGAACATAACCAAAGCTATTGGCGGCCTCTAGTGGCCAAAACCTAGACCTCACAAAGGGTTAATAATAATAAAAAAATAATAAAATGTGCCAAAATTAAGGCATATTGTACTATAAGTTACATTTTCTTTTTTTTCATTTATGTTAAACTTACCAATAGAAAATGTGCAAAACAATGCTATATACAGTTTGCTCCCTGTAAAAAAACCTTTTGAAAAAAGTTGTGACCAAAGGTGTTAGAATTGTATGATTGCTTATAAGACTTCTCACTTCTGATTTCCAACAATTTTTTACATTTTGTATCTCCGGCAAAAAACGGATGGTGCAAGCATTTCTTGGTTTCTTACTCTCTGGTAATGTCATTTGTTTATTTGCTTCTTCTGTATTTGTTTATTCGCGTGCCACATATTTAACAATCAATTTCCTTGGTGACATTTTCCCACAGTACCAGGTCCAGTAAGGATCTCCCTTCACTGAAAGCGTAAAATATTTCTACAAGTTGTACTAAATGACATTACCTCTCCAAGTGAAATAATTATAGTGCCCCACTTCCATTGTTTTCTCGTTTACGCATTTCGGAACTGCATTCCCCAGGGGGAGGAAGCCATGTACTCTCAATCAGTGTAATCATTTTCATTCAGTCCCCCTTTGTTTGCTTAGGCCGTTTTTGTTTCCAAGAAAAGAAAGCCCAGCTATTTTTATTGCTTGTATAGTACAGATTGTTCGTGAAATTAAAAGTGCTCAGGTTTGTTGTGTCAAACTTAAGAGACTGTTTACATGCTTGTAATAAATTGTGTCTTTGTTATCATAGAGAGAGAGACCCATGTTTTATTCAAAACAAAAGCCTGTGCATTTAGGTGTATTAAAAAACTGGACTAATGCGTGATGTGTTTTTGCCCTAGTTTATTGTAAAGAAATCACTTTGTTACTGGTCGACTCTATTCACCAATTATTTGTGTTCCTGGGCTGACAACTGGATCATTTTAATCCAGGAAATGTCCACTCACCCATTCACTGCCATGTAAAATGTACGACACGGTGTGTAAGACACTGCGGTGGGGCTGAAGTGGGGCTGAGATAGGCCTGGCTTTGTTCCCTGGTGCTACCATTGTGGGATGAAGTTTCACTAAAGGCTTTCCCATGGAAATCTATACTGAGGAACTCTTACATTATGAGGAAGAGCACTGAGAGCCATTCACACACTAAACCACAGTAACCTACACCAGCTCAAAGGGTAGATTCTTAGAAAAGAGAGAAAGAAACATGTATTGGGAGAGAAGAGGAGCCAGAGAGTGTCCAGAAGAGAGAATGAGTGAGTAAGTGAATGAGTGCACATTGTTCTAAAGATGTTCTTTGCCACCACTGCCTTTTGTATATGTATATATCAGTCAGACACAACATTAGAACCAATAAAAAGTGAAGTGAATATCATTGATTGTCTTGTTACACTGGGATCTGTTGAAGGGGTGGCATATACCAGGCAGCAACTGAACCGTCATTTCTTAAAGCTGATGTGCTCAAAACAGGAAAAATGGGCAAACGTAACAATCTGAATGACTTTGACAAGGATCAAATTACATTATATGGGCAAAAGTATTGGGACACCTGACCATTACACCAACATGGACTGTAACGACAGTGGTAGCCTACTAGAAGTAATGATCTGAAACTATAGTAAAATATATTGTGTAATATGTTGGACTTGTTTTTCACAAACATCAAGAACTCACACAAGGCTGTTCCCCTCCCCCACCTGGGTCAATCTGACCACCTCTGTGTCATGTTGCTCCCTGCTTACAGACCACTGTTGAAACGATCCAGGCCAGAACAGAGAACCATCAAGGTCTGGCCTGAAGGAACCACATCAGCTCTCCAGTACTATTTTGAGAGCACGGACTCAGCATCTCCCTGAGCCAGGCGATGGTACCCACAAGCTTAAAAAAAAACTCCATCATTCTAGTCCCTAAGAAAGCAATGGTCACGTGTCTAAATGACTACCGCTCCATGGCACTTACTTCCATCATAATGAAGTGCTTTGAGCAGCTGGTCAAAAGACACATCAACTCCATTTTCCCCAACTCGCTTGACCCTTCCCTCAATCCAGAATATCTTCAAGACACGCTGTCTGCGCAGAGCCTCTGCTATTCTAATGGACCCCTCCCACCCATCACATACGACATTTGACCCCCTGCCATCAGGTAGAAGGTTCCGCAGCATCAGGACAAACACAGCCAGGTTCTGCAACAGCTTCTTCCCCCAAGCTGTCAGAATCCTGAACTTCCTGTCTCCACCCAACTCCAGATCCTCTTGAACCCCATACAGAGCCCTCAGCCCCCTCCCTCCAGACATTGCACATAATAATGCACTGCCACTTTGTACTTTGTACTCTGCTATGGACATTAAGCATTGTTTGTAATGAACCTTTGCACATATACACTGAACATATACATTATACTCTTGCACATCATTGGTGTCTTGCGCTGCACTATACTACCTCAGTATATATGCTGCTCTCTACCTCAAAGTATATCTCCTGGTGTTCTCCTAAACAAATGTATGTTGCACTGTTACCTGTTACACTGTCTTGTTTTACTTTTTGTCTTCATGTTGTTTGTTGTGTGTGTTTGTGTTTTTGTGCTGTCCGTGCACCTGGGACTGTAAGAAACATAATTTCGTTCAGTCATATACTGTGTATGTGAATGGATGACAATAAAAGTCAACTTGAACTTAAATCATTTTGAATGTTTTGACAATGTATAACAATATATTTAATTTTCATAATCAATCCAGTCCACTGTAGGGGTGCCCAGCATTATTCCTGGAAATCTCTGTTCTTGCAGAGTTTAGTTCCAATTAATTGAACACACCTGCTTCCGATATCCAGATGCTTCTTAAGACCTTGGATAACTGGAGCAAGTGTCCTGAAGTAGGGCTGGAAGCACATCCTTCACTGCAGTGTACCTGCAGGATTAGGCCTGGCCACCACTGTTGTAGTGTGAAAACTATGGCCATGGCTTCAGTCTCTGTGCTCCAGATAGTCGAGAGGGGATTGATAGTTTTCAGCAGGTGCAAAAGTGTGTGATATACAAACAGTCCAGATTATCATAATGAAACTGAAATGCTAACATGTAAAGAATGTTGTATGGGTTGATTTGGGTGATATAAACATACATAAATATAAACTAAACACTTCTAGATGGTGAAATTTGCAGCTGTGTTTTATTTACAGTGAAGTTTTAGAGTTCAGCAGGAAAGTTCAGACTAATCGAACATTTGTGCCTAATATTACTGCACCAAAATCGTGTACCTGCGAAATGGTAACTTTACAGGGAAAAAAACATTCTAAACTTTAGTTTTTGTAGAAGAACAAGAAGATGTTTATGTTACTGTAAGATTTTTGTACCATTCCTTTCAGTCCATTCATCAGGAAATGTTCACACAATGAAAGAAGCTGGTGTTTCAATGGTAATTAATTAAATAAATAAATAAATAGATAAAATGACGTTCCACAAAGTAACACCATTTCATTGTTGTGAGTTCTACCAAAGTGATTCTCTTGACACACAGGTCATGTATGAACCCTAAATTAATGGTGATCAAAGTGAGAAGAGAAAAAAAATAAATGAATAAACAATAAACTCCTCCTCAGTCCTACATTCTTCAGTCTGTGAGATGGAAATGGATTGAAGTCTGCCAGGTGCTCAGAGGAAATGAGAAGAAAGGGGACTTCTAGAGTGAGGATATACTGGCTTCTGTGCGGAAGTCTTTTTTTAGTTGTAATGTGTGACTCAGGTCTGCAGTGGAGTCTCTCCACCCTGCGTAATCATTGGATGATTACAGTTGGTGGGATGATTCTGTGAACTGAAGATGAAAGTTATTTGCATGGTTGATGTGGTTGAATTTGAATAAAGCATGTTTGTGTGAAAAGTCAGTTGTATTAATTATTACTGTAAGTGTTTATTACTGGCAAATCCCTTAAGCTAGAGGTGCTCTGGTCCTGGTGGGTCGGTGTCCAGAACAGCGCGGTGGTTTCCTTACTCAAATGCATCCACTTAACCTGGGAATTACCCAGTAAGTTAAACCAGGTGTGTTTGAACAGGCAAATCACTACGCTCTGCTGGACACCGGGACACTAAGGAGAGGCAGTACAGGTAAACGGGGTCATTTTTAAAACAGTAGATTCATTTCTGAGAGCTGATTACTGACATTCCTATATATATATATATATATATACTAGGGGTGGGAATTTAACGCGTTAATTGCGATTAATTAATTTGAAAAAAAATAACACGTTAAAAAAAATAACGCATTTAATCACACT
>JBBPCZ010000001.1:47829331-47848341 GCA_037974445.1 Brycinus macrolepidotus | reverse complement strand
TATTATTATTATTATTATTTGCCATCAATGTGCACCAGCACTCCTCACTGTCTTTCAGCATCACTCATTATCTTACTGTTACTGCATTATTCACTATTACAACAAAAAAGGCCATAGAAATTGATGGTAGTTCTAATATGGTTTGGAATTTCATGTGATTTGGAAAGGAAATTAATCTAATATTTTAAAAAAAGATTTAGTGTCAGAGATAATGCACAGTGCCCAATTGTTGTTTATTAGCTGAATATAATATATTGGGAAAAGCACACAAAATGTCTATATTTTACATTTCATGTAATAAATGTGCACTAAATTTTCCAGAAAAAAATCTCAGCAGAGGATATGCACTTATTTACACTTAAAAAATCAATAAAGAAGTAAAGTGACTGAGAAGTAAACTGACTTTTGCATGTGACTATACGTCATTAGCTTATCCAGAATTACTTATTTGACCTCATATCTTTTAGCTTGCAAAAAGTAACTTTGTGAAGAGTTAGTTAGCTGATTCTAGAAGCGAAAAATGTTTTAAATGATATTCAATAAAATTTCTTTTAAATACATATATTATATATTATATATAATTATATATTATATATTATATAATAGAAAATTCAATGAACTGAACTACAGCTATTACACAGAATATCCACTGGCGCTCTCCACTGCAGCGCTTCCTCTGTGCCATAGCTTCGCTTTGTCAAATCTGCTCCATGACAGTGTGTCTCTAGTGGCATTAATTCAGTCACCCAAGCATTTATTAACAATCCAAGAGACTAGCACAATAAAGATTCCAGGTTTTAGCTGTAAAACCTAAATCACAACACTGAGGTGGACGTCAGGGCCTTTAGAGTGACAGCGTGTACTGAGAATTGGGTAAGTATGATGAGTAATTATGTTGCTGAGAGGGACTTGGCAGACTTGTGGTTGAGACATTTTTTTTTTTAACCCATTGAAACTGGAGTCTTCGTTTTTAAATGTGGCACACATGAAGCTGCTTGATCCTGAAAACTGTGCTGCACCATAGAGCTACTGTACTGATTCTTCCTGACTGGCTGCTTGAAGTAAGCCAATGTGAGACATTAAATGAGCTAGAAAAAAAAAGCAAACTGTCCACAGAGGCCTGATGAAATGTGCTGACCTGCATAAGAAAAGAAGTGAACTTGTTCATGTCCAGACAGTTACTCAAGCTCCACTGTTTTGGCTCTTTCTTGCTCTTGTCATCACTACTGCTGAGCTAATTCAGGTGTATTTGAGCTGGAAAATCATCAAATTGTGCAATCAGACCCTCTGGGACTGGAGTTTCCAACCATTTGGGAACATTTCGTAAACAACCATTTACGAACCATTTGGTGGGTTGTACCAACAAGGATTAAGCTTATACCTGGACTTAATTAAGGCTTAACTAATAATCCAGTTGCACCAAATATTAAACTTGGCTCATCTTGGTTCAAAAATAGATTCATTTAAATCATTTTAATCCTGATTTTTCATTGTACAGTTGACCTAGATTAAATATAATCCTGATTACTTAGATTTAAACTTTGAATAGAGATTAAAAACTATTTTCCAAAATAAATATATTAAAACAACCTGTCTAAAATTGTGTGGGTCTCCCTTGTGTCGTCAAAACAGTTCTGACCTGTTGCAGCATGGACTCCACAAGACCTCTGAAAGTGTGCTGTGGTACTTGCACCAAGACAGTAGCAACAGACCAAGTACACCTCTTCATGGCAATGGTATTTCCAAAAGGCAGTGTCCTTTTTCAGCAGGATAATTCAGCCTACAACACTGTACACTTGAGAAATATAACAAAGGGCTAAAGATGTTGCCCGATTTTCAATCCGTTAATCTAATTTTTCCAAATGCTGTCAAAAACTGCACAAAGGTAATCCCTATGTTGATATTACTATATTTTAGAGACCTCAGTTCAAGCTAATACTTTCAGCTACTCTGAAGAAAAAAGCAGATATAATGAAGCATTCTGTTAACACTAGCAGATATTTTAGTATGCCGTCAAAACAATCCACTACAGGTTGTAGAAACCCAACACACAGCAACGATCCTGCTGTCACTCCTGGCGTCTCCTAACTGTGAGATTGGTGCCAGGCTTTTGCCGCCAGCAATCTGGCGAGGAGAGAGATGCCATGGGAGCAGTGGAAAAGCGTAGAGGTGTGTGTTCAGGGGGCTCATAAAAGCAGCAGCTCCCACTCTGTAAAAAGCTGCAAGGATGGAAGAGTCAGGCTGAGAGCTGAGCTCACTCCCGGGATCTCCCAGGTCCTGGAACAATCCTGGAATGTGCTGTGTGACAGTGCTTTACTCAGAGGGAGGAGGGCCCCCAGTGAGGGGCGAATCATTTCAATGGAAAGGGCTATAAGCCAACAGTGCGGTTTTAAAACATGGCACATGAGCAACATGGCAGACACATCAGGGGGGCCATCCCAGGACTGTTCTTGATCAAGGTAATGTTATTAATAATGCTAATGCTCTTGGCAGTCAGAGGTTTATATCTTCACAGCTCTGGAGAGTAAGCTGCTGGCAAGTAATGTTTAGCATCCTGCTGGTGACTATGTGGGTATGGTTCAAAGTGTGTCTGAAACCTTGGTAATCCTAATGACTTACTGACTCGGTTCCTGGCCTGGTTAACCTGCTCCCCCAGAGCCTTAGCCTCTGCAAACCTGTGAATAAAGATAAAGCACTCATGTGTCAAATATTCTCATCCTAAAATCCTTTAAGGGGTGGTAGTAGACTTTCTACCATTGTGTCCCTGAGCAAGACACTTAACCCTCAGTTGCTCCAAGAGGACTGTCCCTGTAACTAATGATTGTAAGCTGCTCTGAATAAGGGCGTCTGTCAAATGCCCCTTTACCTTTTTAATGAGTTGTCAGTTTGTTGTGTGCACGTACCATGTACCAACACTTACTGATAATTTTATGAAATACACCTACGGTATTGATGCACTTTGTAAGGCCACAATTACTGACTGTTGCCCATCTACAGCTTTGTGTAGTTGGTTAGCCTCCCAATACTTTATCCATCGATGGAATGAGACCACCATTGGAAGACTGCGTAGTGACTCTGATAATGTAGTAGCATAATAGTGTGCATTACAGTGGTACAAGTGCCTCAAGTACAGCAATGTTACTGATACTTTGTAGTGTACATTATCCAAAATCATAATTCCCCTTTTTCACAGTCAATTTGTTTGTCATCCTATAGACACTACTTAAACAGTGTTCCCTCTTTAGCCAGCATTACAAAAGCTGAGTGTAGGGCTGCAAAATACAGATTAAATACTAGCATTGCTATTATGACATACATGATTGTGATATGCCTTATATCCTCATATGCTGCAAAAAAGTAGTGATTCAATGTGTCGTGGTTAAAGATTTTTGGGTGGTGGTATATTTCCAACCTAACGCTGACACTGGGTGTTTAAAAATCCACGCAACAAAACTGGCTGATACACTTTCCACTGAAGGACAGAGTAGGGCTCTACTGTCAATAACTTCAATGTGGTGTACCTGATTAAATGGCCTATAAGTGTAGGCAGAAGTACTTAATAAATTCACTGTATGCCACAAGAGATTTTTACATGACTAAATTTGACTCATTTTGTAAAAACGAGACTGACCTCTGTTTCAGTATGGCTTTATTGTCCTCAACAGTCAGACGATCTTCATGATCTCTCCTAAATATTTCAAATGCCTCTTGACGGCCCATAGACAGCTCTGGCCCTGAGGAGGAAAAGGAAGCATGTCAGAAACCAATGCTGAGTAAAGAGACATCCTCCCTAATTTGTGATCATGTCACTTGATCAGTTCTCCACACGTCACACACTGTCAGACGGCTCTTATTCTATTATAGAACATACCATTATCCAAAATGAGCCTGGTGTCTGATGTGGCGAGCTGGAATAAAGGAAAGATCGGAGCCGATACAGGCAGAGTAGAAAAACCCTGAGGTTAAGCAATGAGGTTGACCAGACAAATTCCTTGGACCATGTTCCTGAGAACAGAAGGAGATACCTTGGCCTACTGAATTCCAACACTTCAGCAAACTCCATCACACTCAAACCAGTACAGATGGTAACAGTCCATAGTTTATACTGTCAAACTGTCCTCTCACTAGTACTCAACTTCACAAACTGCAGGCCTACTGTTCTGTAATTAACTGTGAGATTTGCTCCTAAATTTGGACTCAGTGATGGATTTCAACAAAATTGAACAGATATTTATTATTTATTTTTGGCATGTGAAGTTTAGGGACCTTTTCAGACAGTATGTGTCTTGCAGCCAGACAATTATTCCTGATTCGGCATTTTTTATTTCTATTTTTATTTCCAGAATGTTTCTGGAAATATTCATAGGTCATCTTGCATACACAGTGTGTTTAAGATGCAGCCAAGGTGGATTTTGATGTATGTTTTGGAACACTGTCTTGTAACACCCAACATCTTTTGTTCTTTCCCTGACTATGGCACATTACCTTCCAGGATTTGTTGATATTTAGTAAAATCCTTTCTTCCTTGTATTCCCACATTTCCTGTGCCTCTGGCTGCCACATCACTCAGATGACCATTCCGTGTAGAAGATGTTTATTCAACAACATTGCATAATGGGCATAACAGTGCATCACTATTCCTGTGCCAGCCAAATCTTCCTGAAGGTCTTTGGCAGTGATGCTGGGATTTAGGTTTGCGTACTGGGCCATCCTATGAAAAAATAATTTTCAGAGATTTTTCTTGATCTTAGAGATTTTGTCTTGACTGCTTGACTCTTAACTTTTATTTCTTACTGCCATTTCAGAGAGTCACAAATACAGTTGGATATGTTTTACAGTCTTCTTGTGTTTTGTAATCTTTCATCCAATCCTTATTTTCCTCAGTCAGTTGCTTAGATGATTTCTGTTGAAAGGAAGCACAACACTCTGAGAGACTTTGAAGGTCACATTCGTCCAAACTTTTGCAAAAAAGCTATACATTTTGTTGGATTAAATCTTGACTCATCAAAACTCCCAGAGAAACACACACCTGGAGGTCTGACTGGTCAGTATGCTCACAAAACACTATAATTGGTTAGTTGTCTCATTTGCATATTGTCTCATTTGCATGGCCTTCTGCCATGCTGGTATTGCAAAATCCATTATCATGACAAAAATTAACAAATGATTTATTGTTCCTAGTTTAAAAGTGACTCCAAACTCAGCTCTCTTTGAAGACAACCCTTAGGTCTGTAGGAGACTGAAACGAGGCTGTTTGTTCTTTGCAGTGGGGCGTTTATGTGACACAGTGCAACTTGGAACCATCCCCCCCATTTCAAGATGTTCTTTGTTTGTTGGCGTGTTTGTCTGAGAGATTCCATCCTCCTGAGAAGGTGCTGGATGCTGTCAGAGCAGCGTGGAGCTTTCACAATCCTTTGGAGCAGAAAGAGCTAGTGCAGAGACGGGGCCGGAATCACTGACCTGGGAAGGCCTGGCCAAAACAGCTGTCAGATATAAATGAACCCAGGTGCAAAGCAAAAGCTGGTTCTGGCAGGGCAACACTGTGAATCAGACCAAGGGATGCTCACTGGAGTGTGCATAAAGAACTCCTGTTTAAAAGCTCAGATGAGACGCTTTAACTACACAGTACAGCAAATGAATCACAGATAGACGAGCGAAATAAACGATAGAGCTGAGGAGTCTTATTTAAATTTCATTAGCTTCCAAAATCTAGTTAGGACTGCAAAATGGGCACCACTGGGAACCATATAGGTCAGCTAATTTGCACCAGGCCACATAATAGCACACATGGAATAGCCGGACATGCATGTAATAGAGGGCCAGAAGCAACATGAAAACAGGCTGATTGAGTTAGAGGTAATTTTCACTGGTGCTAAAAACACTGGCTGAATCCCAAACTCTGTTAAAGCTTCAAGCAATACATAGCAATCGGTGGGCAGCTGTGATTCATATGGCTTTGTGTACATTTAACCTCAAGCAGTTCAGCATTTCAGTTCAGTTCACCATAAATGGAACAGCAAAACCACTAATCAGATCATACAGACATGGGGCAAGACCAGACCCTGAAGAGAAAATATAACAGTCAAAGTAGTATTATCAACCCAGTCACACCAAGAATTTGCGGAAATTCCATTGAGAGCGATTTTCTTGCATTTCATATCAACGAAAATTGTAAGGAAAGCTCCATCCCAGCCCTTTCAGACTTTAAAGAAGGGCCTTCCGTCACTGCTATTGTGTCACAAATGTGTTCTGAAATGCTTCAGTAAAGATCATATTTTAATGTTTCAGACAATGTGACTTCCACTGTTTTATGGGCTTAATAAGAGTGTATGAGTCAGTCAGATAGAGTCACCTAACAACACACCATGTATATTCAAAAGTAAAAATTGGCTGAGCAATTCTTAAGTTATAGGAATGTGAAATGGAAGCCCGGACTTGCTAACAGGACATTTCGGGGGTTAGACTATTAAAATAATTATTTGTAATTCCACTGTTCTTTAATAGAGGTGCTGCAATCGAGCAAACTCTGGCAAGAAAGAAAGAATAAATAATTAAATAAATAAAACAAATACACCTGCGTATACTCTAACTTTGCCTTAATGCTGCAAAGTATGGGAGTGATTTAAACATTGCAAATAGGCAATTCAGGTAATTAACTAAGTACAGAGGAAAAAAACCCACAGAGCACTCCTGGGAATCACATTCATTTGCGAATGTTGTAACCCTCGAAATTTAGCTAATCGCTGCCTGGAATAGTTAAAGAAGCCTCAGACTAACAGCTGAAAACAGAGAAGTGCAAGCCCTTACACAGCATGATGGTGGAATGGCATAATAAAAGGTGACTTATCTCCCACCGTAACCACACGTAGTCACAGCCAACTCATGGGCAGCTCAGTTCACGTGAATGTGACCAACTACATTGTGTTTTGATGAAAAATCAAGATGAAGAAATAATGTAAACCCTCAAAATGAATAATAGCATCTCGCGCTTTCCAGGAACAATCTTCAAAATTACATATCCATTCACATGACAAGATATCAATCAAAACAGTGTGTTCTCAGTGATAAGTGTGCTGGGCCTCTCAGTAATTTTCAATCTGGAATCATAAATAAGAGACATTTTTGGGATGGCCTTTTGGGATGGCCATATACTATTTCATACTTGCAAAAAATATGCAAAAATAAATACATTCACAAGGGAAGATTTTGTGTATTTAAAGGATCTCAAACAGAGGCATGCACAGCCAAATGCAATGCATAGTAAATGTTCAGTGTCATGTACATTATTGAATATTTAACTTTATGTTTTAGGGAGTATGTACAATGTAGCAGCCCTTTGTGGATAAGCCCGAATCCAATGGATTGTGACTGGCGACAAAGACAGGCAGTGTATCTGGATTGGTTATTGTATGCAATACACTACAAATGTGCAGAATGTTGTCATGATCGCAAATGGGATTGTCTTGTCTAGTGAGAAAATGATAAATGGGTTGAGCATAACAAACAAAATCCACAAGTACACAATCTGTACACTACACATGACAGAACAAAATTCTTAGGGAAGAACCGTCCGTATGTGGCAGCGCAAAATGAAAAATGTAGCAAAAATGCAAGATTATTCTTAGAAATGTGTTTTTTCTGAACACATTTCTGTCGGTATTTCATTACAAACTGCAGTTCCTCTAATTACTCACAGTTCCAATCTAATGTGACAAACATTTACTGGAATAAAGTTATGAATCAGCTTCTAGCAAAAAAAAATATATATTTTTTTTTCAGTTAGGTGATCGTTTTACCAGAGAAAAGCCACACAGCCTGGTACGTGTAACTCATGACTTATTTAAAAGACATTTAACACATGACGGACGCCAAACAGAAATGTTAAATGCGGGACTTCTGGCACTGTTTAGTCATTTGTGCTGCTTCTGCCTACGGCATGGAAATCAAAGACAATTGTAATGTGAATTCCTTCACCGCATTTATAGATTGTGCCATTTTCCTAAACCCCTAAATCTATCACATGATTTCAATTACACAATGTGCAGTGGGAGCAGAAACAAGCCCATGTGAGATTAATTGCCAGGCATTTTGGAAACTTTGTTTTTTTTATTTTTGGAATACCCTGATTAAAACCAGGAAGCGTCCCCCGGAGTAGGTCTCTCAACGGCCAACCACAACAAAACTCCCCAGCAGTCGTGCAAAGGAACCAGCCTCATCTTTCGTTTGTAAACTATCGCATTCCAGAAATATTTCTCCACAAGCAATATGACATCACACTCCAAATGTTCTAGAGGGGTACTTGTGAGGTTATGATCACATTTTTTAAAATTTTGCCCGAAGAGCCAAGCTGGAATTTCTCGCTAAGTTGTCGGCATAAACTGAGACAGCTATCAGATGAGTAATCGGAGAGCTGCAGAAAGCTACAGCTGTAAAGGAACACTTACAGAGAGCATATGATGCTCTTGAAGTTGGATCAGCGTCAGTATCTCAATACCCCGGGAAAAGGGGAAGCACGTGAGTAAAGGCCTGGTGGCAAGGCAATGACTGACTTGGTGGTGTGGTCGACGTCCCTCAGCACCATCACTCTTATGAGGCTGCTGTAAACCTCAGACATGCCTCTGCCTCAGGAGTAACTAAGGCCTCTGATCCTCAAGAGTGGTTTGATTCAAAAGCTTAGACAACCTGGTCTGCTATACATATTATCTCCACACTACTGTACACATGCTCTGTTTACAGTAAAGAGTGGAAGTGGCTCTCGATCTCATCTCATGCTGTAGCTCAGCAGGGCAACAGGGAGCACCATGGGTCCACGTGTCAGAGGAACAAGCTGTGTTTCTCTTTATACTAGTGGCGGAAGCGTAGAGCTTACAGCCAATAAAGATACAGCCATTATTCACAAAACCCTGACAGCAGGTTACAGCCAGAAATGAGCGAAGAGAAGAACCGTGAAGAGAATTAGATGACTTCCTGGATATAATACTTCTGAGGGCATACTAGGTTTCAGAGGTCCACATGATGCTTTAAGCTCCTCACTTCGGTGTTCACAGACCTGTGTGGCAGCCATGCAGGAAGAATACCTTCACTGTATATCAGTAGACTGTGTTTTCAAAATAAAGATGCAGTCACACACCTGGTATGAAACACCCGAGAATGAATAACTGTTCAAATGTTTGGAATCGCTTGTCATATTGAAGCCATTCTGAAATAAAAATATCACCTCTTTAATTTTTTAACTTCATATTCACATAGCCATATTAAGCAGGATTAATCATTTCATTCCATCTATAAGAAAACAATGTTTTGATTCCTGTAAAAATGCCTGTTTTTCACTTCAAATTTCAATTGATTTTTGATTACAACACCAAGCACCAGTGGGTGGGCTGCTCATTACACTGTGTGAATATTTAATAACGAATTCCCCAGTATAAAATCCAAAATACTTGTTCTTTAATATTTACCAATTTAAGTTAAGAATGTTTCATCCTTTAACCATGAACATTTAATCTGTTACTGTTAGACAGGCAATGTTTTGACAGAAATGTATTTGAAAAACTGGTTTGATATTATTGAAAAACTTTGGAATGGTGATTCCAAATTGTCGAAGTACAGTGCACATACTTTAGTGGAGCAATATTTCCCGTGAGAACCCAGAAGCAATAAGACAGTAAGTCTCACAGTGCCGGAGATTCTGGTCTTGCAGAGGGCCGTCACAGAGCCAGAATGGCTTCCATGTAAAGGTCACACTCATTATGTACTCTTACTGTTAATCCTCGAGAAGCAAAGGCCCACAATTATCCAGCTGTACCCATACTGCCCCCAAGGCAAAGTGGCCATATCTTCAGATCACACTTAAAAATGCACAACCATATGTAAACCAGCAGCTGCGGACATTTACGTTCAGATGTTTGTCACTTTTGAAATACTACGGCCCAGGCTAGAGTAATACACATATGGACCCCATGCTGATCAGTTAAGTTCTAGCACAAGGGCTCCTGCCCAAAGGTGCTGGACGGTTCTCATCAATGGTGCACCTCAGGCTACGATCACATTACCTGGTTGAAGTGGCACCAATCTGATTTTTGCCTCAATGTGATACATATCTGATCAAATCAGATCTGAGCCACTTTCATTAGATCAAGTATACATCCGATTCATGGCCACGTGATCTGAATGAGAACTGTCAAATCGGAATTGATGTGTTTTTTTCTACTGCGCTGTGGTGAAGCTTCACTGCTTCACTGTGGTGAAGCAGCAGCAACTAATCTGAGGTTTCTGCCAATAAAGACTCCAGAAGTATTAAAGCATTTGGCCTTTTTCACCTTCTCCTCTAATCATGATCAAAGCTTAATAATTAATTGCAATGAAGGTCATTCTGGTAAAGATCATTCAGGTGATGTTACTGAGTAGGATGTGTGTATGCAGGTCGTTTCAGGGGAGAGGTTTGGTCAAACTAATGACAGATGTTGTTCACGTTCATCTGTCATTAGGGTGAACCACCAAGTAGGGCTGGTCAATACAATGATATTTATCATTAGTGTGATAAATTACCTCTGAGCATATAGCTTTTCTGAGCATATCATGGATATCAGTACTAGAACACCAAACAACTTCATGTTCCTTTACGGAGTACAATTAGATCTGTTTAACTAGATTAACTAGATTAAATTTGTACTCACAGTTTTTGATACCATCATGTATTGTGATATTACATTTTTGCCACATTGCCCACTCATACCATCAAGGCAAAAAAGTAAGTATATTCATTATTTAGTAGTTGTATACAAACAAAAAAAGTTATTTTGGATTTTTACATTTCTATATACACTGTTGTAATCAAATATATTGATCCTGCAATCAAAGTAGATGAATGAGTACTTTCAGCTTGACACACTGATGCATTTTAACTAGCACTAGTCTTCCTTTACAGGGAAATTATGTGTAAGAAAAAATAAGTTAATTAAATAACCATACAGTTTACTATTTCATATTATACTCAAAATTAAATACTACTGTAGTGGCCACAGTAGGTGGTTCTTTACCAGTAAATCCATGTTGTGATTGCATGTCCATAAACAAGCTTCTACGCCATGAGCACAGGAGGTGGCGGGCATGTGACACGCAGGATATACGACTGTGGTCAAGGGTGGTGGGAGGCAAGCACAGTCACATCAGCTAAGCTTCAACATGGAACAGCACTTCCACGGATACACCACAACCCACACAGAACATGCTTGATGGTTTTGTTTGGGTTAGTCATAATCTTTACAACATCAAACTTATAAAACCAAATGTACTGCTGCTTGCTTTTACAAGATAATCATACAACAAACATTAGCAAAGCTTTTCTGAGATAAATTAAAACGACATCTGTGATATGTTTCAAATGATACCAAAACCTCAGTGAACACTACCATTACTTTAACCTCAATTCATATGATCAAACTCGATAGAGTTATAGATCCTTAATATCTCCTGAACAGAGCACTTCCTCTCGAACAGGATATTTTGGAAGCAATCAAAGGAAGCACACATTCTTTCCCCCAGCTGCTCCATCCGTGATTTAGCCCTTTGATTAGATTGACGCAAAGCACTTCTGGATAACATCAGGCCCATCCGTTGTGTTCTGCACTGCATGCAGACAGACAGAGGTCTTACAACACTGAAGCATTGCAACAGAGCAGATCCCCTGCTGTAGAATGAGACAAATCCAAGAACATTCCAAAAGCTTTGGAATGTGGTTACAAGTGGCAAAGCATGGAAAGTTTTAGTTCTTGGTCCATCTTTTTCAGAGACACATTTTAACTTCCTTGGATTATTATGTGCTAAAGAGCGAATGTACCAATGCTCTGGTCAATTACCATTTATTACTCAAGTACACAGTGGGATCAAAAAAGCCAAGGATTTAGCCATGTCCAATCTAGACACAAACAATAAAAAAATATTTAAAACATTTTAAAAGGTTTTGGACTTGCACTTAAATTAACTGTTAGATTTACCACAGCTTATCATGCAAACTATGTGCACCCCCTCCCACTGCTCGCTTGTGAGGTGTGGGGTGAACCACAGTGATACAATGGAGCCATCAACATGATCAAGAAAATAAGAAAGGTAATAAAAAATTAAGTTTACATAAGGACTCCATGCTGATTTAGCACAAACACTAGCACAAGGACCCATGCCCAAAGGTACTGGATGGTGTGTCAGCAGTGGTGCACCTTAGTCTAGATCTCATATGTGATTCTAGAAAAGTTCTTTCCCATTAAAATACTATACAAGGGGATTATTTTACTCTAAGACAGTAGAGTTTATGAAACAACAGAAGGGACTGTGCATGCATATTGTGGGCCGCATCATGATACATTCAGCACCGTGTCTGCTAAACACTTGTACATCTGGTTCTGAGATTTTAAACAGTGATATTGTGATGGTAAACATTCTTTCAGCATGTGTTTTAGGGTTCTGTTGTGAGACCCTAATGCAAATGTAGACCTGGTATAAAAAGAGGGGCATCGCCGTAACCCAGGCCTTTAGTAAACCGAGCAGAATATGTGATTAGCTGTATGTGTTATATCCCCAACCACTTTTGTGTAATCCTCCCACATTTTCTGCGGTCCCACCTCAAATGCATAGGCATGCAATGCCTACAGTCCGTAAGCTGAGTTGTATTGTACATAACACACAGGCAGAATCCACCTATTCACACGAGAAACTGCAGCCAAATGTTTAGTCCATCAGGTCCTCAGTTGGTGAGGAATAAGGGGGTGACAAAGTACATCCAGCACTAAATAAACATAAATGAATGCACATTATCACATACAAAAGCCATGTGGCAAGTTTAAATGCTCTTAGAAATTATCTTGGCTTTTAAATCTTTTAAAACATCACCAATTCATAAGAAACCCTCTATCATAAAATCTATAAATATACAGTGAAGAGGGATTTAATTGCCAGTGAGAGACCTTATGCATTTAGCATAAAACTCTCTACATATCTTTATGTGTTCAACATCACCAGACCGCAGTTAGACAAGATTACTTCCATAAGAGAGATCCAGTCTAGCTCTGTACTGACTGTGGTGAAACATGTAATGCATTAAATAACCCGGCTACATTTAAAGGCGTTTTAGGGAAGAAATGTGCATGGAGTCTATTTAGGGTGATCTTATTTTCTAAAATGACAGCGTAGCAGAAGCAGCTGGCAGAAGCCCTGGGGGCATTGAGGGACCGTGCTTCACCAGATCAGGCGGTATGGCAGCAATTATGCTGGGTCACTCTGATGATTTCAAGGCATATAAATGAGCTGAACAGTGGGGCCAGGCCAAGGCCTCTTTAGTGTCACCGCATCCATAAGTGATGTCTGAGAGGAGCACTTAGGAATTGCTTCTCTTTCAAAAACTGCGGCTGTGTAGCATTATTTTCCATAAATAAGGCTCACTGGCCAAGAGCAGCCAAATACAGACAGACCTTCATAAACATACATATGATAAACACTGTAATGATGATGATGCTTAATCCTTTCATGAGCACAGAAGGCTTTGCAATCAACACCAATGCAAAAGCTAAACAACAGCATAATAACATAATGACTAAAGTGCTTTTGAGACATATGAATAGTGTTATCAGAATCAGATCTATGGAGAGTTATGGAACCTTACTGGCTAATCATTTGATTGGTTCTTAAAAAAAAAAAAAAAACTCCAACTTGCCTGATCCAAATTAGGGCACACATGTGGATTTTATAAGGTTCTGTATGATTTCTCAGTTTCCTTCCAGAGAAGCCATTTGAGAAACTATTACACCACTGCAGTTTAAAAATGTACTGATCCATAAACAGAGCAATAACAAGGACCAGTGCTGAGATTAAGTGTGCTAGCATTCCCAACACAGACATGGCAATGATCAATGCACAGTTCCTCTGAAGCCAGAGACATTCCTTCTTCAAGGCATGTTCACTCCAGTGCAGAAATCTCCTTTACAGCACCAGTTGAGGCCTATATGACCAAGATCACTGCAGCATCTGCCAACACTAAAATAAACTGATGCACTGAACTGACTTGATTCCATTGAGTACACCATTTTCACATGAATAAAATAATAACATCAACAGAATTTTGTCTTTCAGCTTACTTTTGCCAGTAACTTTATGCTGTAATACGTTTTACAGGGCAGATACATTTTAAGAAGCATTTTTAGAAACGTAGAGTAACCCAGTGTAGTTCTGCTCAATAAATATATCCACAAATATCAGATTGAAATATGGGCTGAATCTCAACATCTGATGGGTTTTGTAATTTCCTAAATGCATAATAGTCAACTTTCAGGAGTTTTCACATGATATGTGTTGCAGGGAGTGGGCTTCAGGCATATTCAGGCATACAAGAACTATTTATGCTATATTATGACGAATATCACCTTTATTAGAAAAATAAAAGTGTTTTTCATTATACACCAGCTGTTATTATTTTCAGTAAGTTATTATATCCAGTCCAAATTTATTGTAGATGGATGGATGCACATGCACATACACATACACACATACTCACATATATACTGAAATGAAACATATGTCTAATGCAATTATCTGCTGTTACTGATTTGACTCCAGTATCATTGTACATCCCCAGTTTTAGTTTTGTGGAAATAAATACCATCGAGCAAATTCAATGCACTAGTGTGTAATCAGCACAACTCAGATGAAATATTTTCTGAGAGCATGCCACAGCATGTAAATACCCTTCATGTGAGAGGAATAAAGACCCTGAAAATGAATTAATTGCCTGTGAGGGACCCTGCCAGATAACACTCAGGTTACTGAGTGTTCCCAAGTCAAGAGGATTCTGCAATGTTTGCAACATTTCTTTGGCTTTGTCTTCAAGTCCAGCACTTCTTAGGCGCTAAACAAACACCAGCGTTCCAGTTTAGTAGACAACATTGAAACAATATGCTCACTCCATATTTCACTCAGTTCAAAGAATCTAGGCCCTCAAACACTGTAGAACCCCTTTCCCGCATCAGCGCAATGCTGTTTATAGTTGGCCACTTTAGCCTTACACAATTTATTACTGCATGTGTTGGCGAAAACTAGGAAGAAATATGTCAGAGACGTGCCAGAGAAAACCTGGTTAGCAGCGTTCAATAATAATTCACCAAATCCAAATTCAAAACCAGGCTTTTGTCAAAAACGTTTACACTGCAACCCAATCCTAATTCATGGTGTGTGCCATAAGGTTGTGCACACAGAAGCAGAAGGCTGTGAGTAAAAAAGAAAAAATGTAAATATTTGAGCAAATAAGCGGACAGCTGCCCTGCACTGTTAACCTCTGTATTAGTTGCGTTGGGTGACAGATGGTATGCGATCCTGAGACGCCGCAAAGATCCAGACCTCTTAGGGTCGCTAGGATGTGACGGATCAACCGAATTTATATGAGCACAAGCAGCTCATAAATTCCCCCCACAAGTACAGAGCAGTGATGGCAAGAGGGCCCGTTACAGTTTTCCTTCGAGAAATCTGAGACAAATGTGGTGTACACAGCAGCAGCCTGTGGGACACATACACATACACCACTCACATCATTTATTCAGCGTTTTATAAACACAGCTCTCCAGGACTGTCCATTAGCCGCCGTGCATCGCAGCTTGATGAGTGATTGATTCTCTCCTAACAAGAGCTGGATGCCGTCCAAACATGTGTTTGTTTTTTAATGGTCTCCTCTTTCTGAACCCTGCTCTCAATTACGCTTGCTGGTCCTATTACTGAGCAGGGACATCATTACCCAAAAATGTCCAGCAAAAGGGGTGGCTGATCCAGGGCCTGTGGTGGATCGGACAGGAGCAGCAGCTCAGTTGATGAGCTGCTGGCTCGCGTTGACTCCCCAAAGCCATGATCACAGTAATTATCAGTGCTCAGGTTTATCATCATCTTTAAGTCCCTACAAAACCATGCTGAGAGGAGGAGAGCCAAACACATGGTGGTTCATGGTGTGGAATTCTGGCTCTCTCGCTGCACTTCTGAGGAGCAATGGGGCCTGCTGCTTCACTTTCTTACCCCAGGCCCTAGTCAGGCTTACAGGAAACGCTCTGCATGGTGAAAGCAATGGGTCAGGTTTCTCAGAAAAAATCCTAGACCCTGCTGCTTCTCACAACAGTCAGAACATTGACGGGAGTCCTTGTATGTCCACAAAGCCACACATTCTCATACAAACTCTGGAGTCACCAAAGGTCCACATAATTTTGGCATGCTCTCTTTATCAGTGTTCGTCTCTCCCAACCCAGGGACACTGGGCAGAACATTTCATCTGAAGTAGTTTCTCATCATGTACTTTCCTTCTTTCTTTATTCTTTGCATTATATTATAAACATGAACTATAAACATCCTGGCCATGGCCATGCCATTTAGTTTAAAGGGCCCATTTCATGCTTTTTTAAATAAGAGCTTAATATGCAATGTACACATATTATATGCAATGTAAATTGTTTCAAAATGTACAGTTTAACCTCAGAGTCTAGCCAGCTCATTTATGTTGGAGTGACAAGAATTGTTGTGACTGCAGTCTATAGTTACTACAGTAGAATGTGGGGGATTATTAAATTTAGTGCTGTTTCTGGTTGCGGAGAAGCAAATGCAGTTGCAGCCCTCCAAAGGATCCAGACATCAAAAAAGACTGAACATTTTGTCTCAATTTTTGGTCTGGAATGCTTTTTGACTGAGGCACAGAACAAGGCAACCAATCAGAGCAAGCATAATAAACACATACCAATCTTATAAAAAATAGTGATGTAACACTGAATTATGAGTATTTTGGTACACTGATAAGTGGATCCTATGGTGAAAAGATATAATACTACAGAAATGTATGGTATGGTCTCATTACAATCATGGACCACTGTAACATTTCTTGTTTAAGATGAGAAATGGGTGGGCCAAGCCATTGAAAAAGCATTTAGAGGATGGATGTGGCCACTAAAGAACAGACTGTTCAATTGCAAAATAGTAATATCCACAAGGTCAGTCAAGTCAAGCAATGAAACTACCATAACATCCTCCTAAATGCTTCAGATTAAGCAAAATGACATTCAGAGGGCATTACAGCCATCTAAATTTAGAGCATGTAATGATGTAAGATGGAGGGAATGCGTGTGAGTGAGTGGTCATTCACCTCTTTGCCTGTTCATTAGACACTGAGCATGTGTGTAGGTCTCAGAAGTTTCATCCTTCAGGCTCTTCTCGCCGAGACTGCTGGTGGATGAGCTATGTGATGTCATTCCTCCACTGGAGAAGTTTGCTAAGTGAGCATTGGCTTCTTGAACCTTCTTCTTTTCCTTCTTCAGCATGCTCACCAGTATACCTGATAAGCTTGGGTTAAGAATGGGGCTCATTTTGAGCTGGAACATAGGGAAGAGATTTTGTAATACTGAGACATCATAGATAATCTTACATGGAATCTTCTGACAAGTTCAGGTCTTCACATCAAAGAAGAGGAACGACAGAAAACATTGTAGCTCGAGCCAAGTGGCAATGTCTCTCTATTTTCAAACCATAAAAGGAGGTTTTTAATCATGCTTCCTATAGGAACTGCTTGTTTTATGGCTACTACATTCTTTTCTTATTTAACCATGTCAGACACTAAGACATATAGTTTAGTTTCCCTAAAAATGAAGCTGGTCATCAAAGACAAACTCCTAATTCCTTATGTCTGAAAGATGCTTTGGCGCTGAACATTAAGACAAATGGCTTAATATTTTTAGGGCAGCATTTTTAACTATATATTTAGTGGAGACCATAAAACCAAGAGCAAGTGGGAATGGAAATCTTTCTAACTATTTAGCAATACGGGATGTTCCTATATTATATATATAAGTCTAACTAAAAATATCACTTTTCGAAGTTGACATCTACACAATGTACACTAGGAATCTGGAGAACTACAAAAGAGCCTATTCAAAACCTGAACAGCACTGCACGCAAATTTCTCAGTAACCGTTTTACTCTGTTAAATTGATGGTCAGGAGTCCTGATACCCCTATCACAAATTGACTTTTCATAACAAAGACTTATTGTATCCGTTTGGAAGTGGTGCTATACCTGCTGCTGGTGGATGCCGGAAGATGCTTCTAGCATAAAGTTACTTTTAACTGTTCAGTGGTAGGCTATAGTAAGAACAATTAATTCTGAGATGGTTTACAGAGACTTTGACTGAGCAAATACTTTCAAACACAAAAAACATTTGCACTTGGATCACATGGGCACCGAGACGTCTTTTGTGGAGTACCTGTCTTGTAAGATTCAGATAGTTGTCAACAGGTTGTATCTGATGTAATATCTCTTTTTGTACTATTAATAAACCAATCTGTCACCTTAAATCCATGTGAAGCCCAACTCTATTACGTGAAGCTCAACTCTGTTAAGCATTGCAAGCTAAATGAAGGTTAAACTGTAATTTTAACCATAAAGTTGCTTTCTTTTTGGTGCTTTCCCCTGCGTATTAAACAACTTTGGTGTCATTCTTCAATTTCTCTGTATACTGCTGTTTTACATAGTCCTTCAGTAACAATATGAACTGTCTGAACTTCTTTTCACGTTCTGTCCAAGTAAGTAGATAATAAGTGCAATGCTGCTGTGAAATACAGTGTGATCATTTCGTTGCTTGCTGTAACAGATGTACATCATCACACATTTAATGCAGTCAATAGCAAGCTAGACAGCTACTGACAGTATTCCCATCAAATGTTATGACCAGCCATCACTGAAGACACTCGCACCCTCTGCCTTTCTGATCCTTGCTATCAGGCCCTGATAAACATGAGCAGATGTTTACAGCCTCTCAGAAGTCCAAGAAGGAACATAAAGAGAGAGATCTGATTGACATTGTAAGGCACAGACAAACAGAAAAAACTAAAACATCTGTATCCGGTACAGGGACTTTAATATACATCATAAAACACAAAATGCCAAGGAAAGAATGTTTGTAGAGAATATAAGTATATAAAAAATATAAGTGTGTAAGAAAAGAG
>JBBPCZ010000001.1:47797935-47812978 GCA_037974445.1 Brycinus macrolepidotus | reverse complement strand
ATTTTGTCTCTCTCCATAAAAATGAAACTACCTCATAAATTAGAGACTGTTCATTTTTTTGTAAGTGAGCAAACTTATAAATTCAGCAGGGGATCAAATAACTATTTCCCCCACTGTATATATCTACACACTGAAACCTTCACCAAGTTCTCCAAGAACAACTGTGTAACAAGTGCTATCAGTTCTAAGTCAAAAAATAAACAGGGCATGGTGAGCAGGACTGCATTTTCCTTCCTTAACTTCTCGCCTAAACGTTTCAGAGGAGAAGATTCATTAGCTTCCCTCCAATGAAAACAAATCGGGAGCATTTGCTCACTGCAACATGTTTACCTTCACTCTCAATGGAGTTATCACTCAAAGTCAGCAGTCAAAATCAGGGGATGATGGATGGCATTCAGGCAGAGTGTGGAAGTTCACTCCATCCCGGAAAGGAACCAGGGTTCACAGATCAACACTGTGCTAATTTGGGGACCTGTACTTTAGCTCAAATCCCTGAGCTAAGCGGTTTTAAAGTTACTCTTATTGCTATACTTTTGGTATCTGCACGTATCTAATTGTCTGAGGAGCACTATATTCATTCACAGCTGTTTGCTGTTGAAGACAGAATCAGGCAATGAATGCACAAAGCAATCAGTCTTTGCCTAATGGTGATTTGGTGATAATAATGAGGTGTGTCTGAAGCACATTCAGTGTGGGAAAGAAACATTTTCCTGATGAGCGATGTGCCATAACAAACTCAGAGCATGTAAACTCTCAGAGTGGAATGCAAACATGATGCGAAGAATCAAAAAAACATTCAAAGTCTTTCTTTCCACATTTATGTGCAAAGACATGCAGCCAGTCTCACTGATGACAAGGTGGAATGTGGACGATGTAAGCACAGGTGTGAGGGAGGAGACAGATGATTCTGGACAGCCTGGACATCCAAAGCCTGCCACCCACAAGCCTCTTGCTCTTTGTCTCTTTACCTACATTTATATCTATGTTTTTGCAGATTATTGTATCATAATACTTGTTATTAACAATTAACCATAATTTGACTCTTTTTGAAGTTCCCTTAGTTACTGTTGCTATGTCCATCGGACTTTCAGTCCAGACCACCTGGTACCAATCGTAGCACTTGTGCCAACACACCAAAAACTTAGCCGGAAAGCAGGAAAAGGAACACATTAAAAATTTTCACAAAAAATGTTTTCATTTTTTGTTTGCAACATGTTCAGTGCAAACACAAATCTGAGAACAGACAATGATGAATGCAGGCCAATTTAAAGCAATAGAAATTATAGAAAGCATTTTTACAATAGGGCCTATATGCTGCATTTTTCTCATATTTTATTTTTTCCTTAAGGAATACTTATGATGTTGATGTAGTTTTAAGTACCAAAAACAGTTGGATTTCATTCTAAATGACCAATTCTTAACCCCTCTTTGCAAAATTAAACAAGCTGTTTCTGGTGCTGTCCTTTAAGACTAATAAATGTTAATGACCTCTTCCATAAACAGGCTTCCCTGTATTGTGTTTCATTCAAAAAGCAGTCCAGGCTGAAACACTCTTCATAACTTCAGAGTGAATACGCGGGGCTAACCTTTTGTAGGCAAGACAGACAGATGTATGCAAATGGTTTGGTGTTTGTGGCACCACAAAAATTGAATTCAAAACTGTTTTTGATGCTTAGTTTCCATTTATCGACTGTATGGATTATATAGGACCCTGTATTTGCAAACTGTGCAAGATAAAGTTTAGCTTACCTTAAATCCTAAACTAGCTAAGCTTCTCACCTTCAAGAATGAAATAAAAACAAACCCCACCCTCCAGATGATCAGAACGTATGTCTGAATGTCAGCAATGCAGTTTCACCATCTCAGTCTAATAATTATAATTGATTTACCACCAACAGCATTCTCATTACAGCTCTAAGGGGATGCACTGGATTTTTTCCTCTATGTGACAGTTGTTATTGTTGCTGGCAAGCAGTAATTGAGTGGTGGTTAAGCTTTGTGTCAATCACTATTTTGTGGTGAACTGCTCTTGTACTCCTGACCTCATTTCTCTCAGTGAATATCATCTATGTTTTTCAGATAAGTAGAGATGAGTAATATTTCCCAATACAACCGTTTTCCAACCATCTTGTTATTTAAGTAAAATGTTTTGACAGTTTTATATTAAATGTCAGTTTTTCAGTTACATTTAGTGCTGGGTTGCTAATGACCCAAGGTATGTGTGAGCAGCTGCTAAAACACTTACGCATATAAAGAGTTACTGATCAATCAGTTGATCCAAATTGATAAGTGGCATCACAGTGATGAACGACAAATAAAAAAGTCGCATGAGATACGAGTAGTAGGAGAATCTGTTAAGTTATAGAGAGATACAGAGGTCATCACATGAATGATGAAGGGGGAAAAGCTTAGCAATGCAGACTCACAAGCGCAGGGTCCAGTTCCTCATTCAGGAGAGCCTCATTCTTAATCAGGGCCACTCTCTGGGAAAAGCGGCAGGTGGAGATAGATTCCTGAGACAAATGGCAAGATTGACATGTGAGATGAGAAAATACGCATAGTGTGCAACCACTGCAATATTTATTCATTAATGCAGCAGGTTTATTTTTCAGTCATTAATAGACCCACTGTTATTATTACATTACTTTACATTCATGTTTTTATCCAATGTGACTTACAATTTGAGGAGACACTCAGAGGAGGTGCTCTCTGAATAAAGTCTTCAGAAAGGGATAACCTTGCTCTGGTAGCCCTTGGCAGCTCATATTATTCAACAGCTGATAACGTATATGTCAATATTAGAGCGAGGGATTGAAGCACATAGGTGGAATTTAAGGAGGGTAAGCGGTTACGAAAAGCACTTTGGACAGTACTGAAGTGTAAAACGAGACAAAACCTTACATCAATGTTTCTCTTCTCCACTGATACAGTAGCAATCATGGTGGTCATGCAGTTGCCCCCAAGGCTGTCCCTGAGCACAGAGGTCATCATAGAGTTGCGGTATGGAATATGAGAGCGATTCTTCTCTGACAGAGCTGTGATGACCTGAAATAACACAGAGGGACTTTGAGGTAAAAATGACAATAATGACATCAGACATTATTCACTATTTTAGCTTAAAGGACTAAGTGTGCAAAATATGTCTACAAGCCATATATTATATTCTGTTAAAATATGAAATTAGAAAAATTTAAATTAGAAATTTAAATCATGACAATTGGCCTGATATTGCATTATGGCTCTAATATCAATATTAGACACAACAGCACATTAAGTAACAGCTATATCATCAGATATTGTTATTGTTATTAGGGATGTACTGATATAAAATTGCATATTACTGCATCCCTAAACAGGACATGAAGATCAGAAGCCTGATACCCCTCACCTGCTCCAGGTAGTGCAGGGACAGGTTGATGTACTTGGCCTCGGTCAGGATCTGGCCCCCCACACCTGTCTTTCCCACTCTCTCAGAGCCAGCAAGGTCCACCAGATGGAGTTTGGAGCGACACAGAGTCGCTGAGCCTGGCTCACGGCCACACAGATGAATGGTGAAGATACAGTGAGAACGCGTGGAGGCCTGATTCATGGGTGTCTGAAAGAGAACAGGAAGAGAACATGGCAAAAAGTAAGAGAAAAAGGTTACACTAAGCACATGCACTGCCCATCAAACGTTTAGGGACACCTAAAATAATAGTAACAATTTAACAGTACTTATACTAGTAAGCTACTATTTTAGATTTTGTCAAAATGATATATACAAACAAACGGTACAATATATTTATATATATCATAAACATTCAAAAACCAGGTGTCCTGAAACTTTGGCCAAGCAGAGTAATTCATCAGATGTGATGATATGACTGTACTCTGTAGTGCAGTATATTTAAGCCACTAGCACATTCTTCCTCTAATCCAGCAGACTAATATGTTGCTTTTGTATTGGGGTGGGGATGAAGGTCCTGTTGTATGTCAGTAACATCTGTGAGAAGAAGCAGAAGACAGAGCAAACAAAGCATGAGCAAACATGCAGTAACATGGGACTTTTCTGGCCAGAGAAAAAAATAAGCTGATTGTTTGCATGGCCAATGTGCATGTGCTCAACATTTGCATCAACGGCAGACATGTGTGACTGATGCCTGGTAAACAATGCAGTCATTTGAATGAGGTTCTTTTACCAGTGTCAGAAATAAAGCAGGTCAGACCAGGACACGGCACGACCGTGGTCTGACTCACTGGTGAACATTTTTCAATGAGCAAAAGATGAGAGACTGCATGTAACCTCAAATGACATGAAAGCAAAGAATGGTCTGAGCAGATAAAGGGACACTGTATTTATAGTCTGATGATGTACAGGGCTTTGCTGATGGAGCACATGCCTACTGGCATTACCAGAGAGCAAAATCTCCACTGATTCACAGCCTTAACTATTACAGTGTTTCAGTGTTCTGCAGATACCACACCAGCCTCAGCACTAGAATAATAAAATCATGCTACAGACTTCCAACCCATCAAAACAATCTGCATGCAGACTGCATGGAAGAAATTGCCCATTTCTTGCAAGATTATAGCCAATCTCCCTCACCCAGTGATCACCTCCTCCATCCGCTTCCTACTGGTAGATGATTTAGGACCACCACAGTCTATACAGCTAAGCTAATATTGGTAAATTATGTAAATGACACTATTATTGTTAATTTTGTTAAACAGTGCAAATAACACTGGATCCTAAACATGTACATCTATCACATATTTATAATACTGTTTTATATCATCTCCTTTTTTCTTTTTACTTAATGTCACATTTTCTCTTAAATATTTTATCAATAGGTTTATGGACTTGTCTCATTATGTCTGGTTTGCATGTCATGCATGCATGCACTCACTAAGAAAGATCCTTACGGCATAACATATTTAGCAAAATAAAAATGAATCTGGTTTCAATTATTATCTGAAATACTTATCTTTCCGATCAATTGTGTGCACTTGCAAATATGAATGTCTTTCATTTTGACTTGTGTCAACAGATGGGGCATGTCTAAAACCTTCTGGAAGGTTATTACATCTATGAGTAGCATAGTAACTGAAGGCCATTTCATCCTACCTGGTTCTAACTTTGCGGACTGTTAGCAGACCACTTCCTAGTAATCTAAGGCATCTGCAAGGCCTATATTCTATTTACATGCCTGAAATGTATTTTCAGCTTAAGCCATTCAGAAACTTGAACACTAAAAGCAATATCTTAAAATCAGTCCTATAGCTGACTGTAAGCTAATGCACTGATCTGAGATTTGGAATAACACGGTCCATTTTCTTAGTTGTAGTAAGCAATCTGTCAGCAGCACTTTGAACAAGCTGCAATGGCTTAATGGGCTTTTGGTGTAGGCTAGAGAAAAAAAGCATTGAAGTAATCTGGTTTGCCACTTTTTGACATCAATCCCCTAGTTTAGATACATTTCTGAGATACTAAAATGCTGCTTGGTTGAAAGTTTAATCTGATTAGTGAAACATACATATTTCACATTCGTATTCTATATTCTAACACCTGAGGTGAAGCCATAAGTCATTTGTGGCTTTTTACACCACAAACAGTTGAGGAAAATTGACTTTAACCTTAAAGAAAACAGAAGACATTAATTTGACCTGGCATGAAAACTTACTCGCTCCCCGTTTTTGGTTAATCTCATGACGTTGAGACACTGAGGTTTCAAACCACAGTTCATGTTTACACTTTAAAAAGCTGACCATTTCCAGCCACCTAGGCCACACACCTTGAGCAGCATCTGATTCAGCAAGACCCCAAAAGAGAAGCAGCGGTCAGCAGACCCTGGCTCCACAATCCCGCTGCTGTGGCCGCTGGACATAGGGGCCACAGCTGTGGAGGTCAGGTGGGGCCACGTGTGCCGATGCATGTGAGCAGGCAGGTGGGAAATGGAGAGAAGAGACCCCATTCAAAGCCTCTGCTCTCCTGGCGAACAGGGGGCCATTTCCTGACCTGGAACGTTTGTGCGGTCAGGCCTTCAGGCACATGAGCTCATTGCTCCTTTTCGGAGTGAACGGGTCAGATAGCAGAGGGACAGTTTAAAGAGCATGGCTGCTTCTCAACACGGTGATTCTGTTAACAATGAGGCCTGAAGGAATTTGGCAACAACGCATACGACCATCCTCAATGTACCATAGTGAGCAAAAAGTCAGATTAAAAAAATAAATGTTTCCAAGCCTGCCAAATTGTGTAACAGCTCCTCTCTATTTGTTATTTCAGCAGTTTGATAGAAATAATCCCACAGGTTGAAATCATCACACTTATAGAGTCGCTGTGTGTATTCTTGAAGGGCTTTCCAGTCCTAAGGTTATGTTTAGATGAGACAGCAGCTGTTGTGTCCATTTTGTATTACATCCAGGATGCTAAAGGAATGTCTCAGAAATTTTAAATGTATTAATTGATCACGAAAAGTTAATGAATGCATCCAAACCTTCCATCAAGGGTGTGCAACATGACAACATTTATCAATATCATGACAAATTATGTCACAGTATGTCGCAATAAACTTTTCTGAGCATATAGTAGACATCATTTATATGTGACACGTTTAATCAGAATTAAACCATGTAATCACATTAAATGTAGCATTTCTGGCTCGTTTCTCAGGAAAAAAAAACAAGATGTGATGCATATTGTCTATGAAGAAAATGTCTTTTACACATCCTAAAGGAAAATAAGTTAACACTCTTTACAAGGAACAAATATGGCATTTTTCTGCAAATTTTAGTGCACAATTTGCTTTATTTGCATATTGGGAAAAAAAAACATATAAAACATGACACATGTTCTATTGCTCTATTTTTTCCAATATATGAAATCCAGTAAATAAACGGTACTTTTGCAGTAGTATGTTGCAGTAGGATTTTTATAATCAAAACCTTTGTATGTGACTGTATTTGGTTTTTCTAAGCAAATAACCCTTCATAACCCTTCTCCAGGGCCACCATGCTGGTGCGGGTGAGGCCTAGTCCACCTGTGCATGGGTATTTTAAAAACAGGGGTTTTCCTTCTTCTTTCTTAAAAAAAAACAAAAAACATCCACACAGGTTTAAAAAAAATTCTGTCCCCCTGAAAATGCTAAAACACTGTCAAAAACATGCAAAACTAACAGGCAGCAACATAGCCCTAACTGTAAAGCCATGTTGGCCAATCAGAAGCCTGAAACACGTTATTACTGGTCCCAGTAAGCTAACAAGGGTCTCTTCCAAAACTAGTGATTGGATGTAGCATAGATTCATAGAAAAAGCTGTTTAAAAAATACCCATGTATGTAAGAACAAGGCCTGAAAGCAAGCCTAGGGTTTTATACCTTACTCAAAGAAAAGAAGAATGCTTGAATCTAGTGGCCTGAAATACTGAGTCAGCATATCGCTGATGCTCACATAGATATTTGAAATTCATCGAATTTCATCATATTTAAACATTTAATTTTATTTTAATTCAACACAGGGCCCAATAGAAACATCTAGCAATATCACAATAGGAGGAATAAACATGGAACTTTCTCTTAGAATCCGTAAAAAAGAACATCCAGTTAAAATGCGACGAATTTCAAAAGCTCTCGGGAATTAGGTTGATCAGAAAAGTACTCACCTCTGCAATCATGCGATTGGTGTCACCCAGGAAGAGCAAATTCAAAGCCTCTTCTTCATTGGCTGATGGTTGCAATGACAGGTTCTTGAGGTGAATGTTCTGGTCAGGATCCTCCATTATTGTCACTTTCCTTTATCAACGGCAAAACATTAAAGTAAGAGTACATCATAAAGCACAAGAATGCAGCAAGCAAATGAATGCAGAGTCAGTGCTCACAGGGGACTGTGGGTAAAACACGTTGAAATGAGCTCGCTTATATAAACAGTGCACAGCTGTGCATCCCAACACTGTAGGACTAGCAACACACATGCTTTATCCATCAAGTGGAGGGCTTATAATGTGATAATGAAGCAGCAAGCTTTTTCAAAACAAACAAATGAATTACTGCCCACGTTCAGTGCCTTGGGGCTCGGCGATGGCTTGTGCAGATGCTGGAAGCTATCTTTGAACTTGGGGCTTCAATGCAATCTGACAGCTTCCTGAAGAATGGCAAGCAGTGCATACCAATCAAAATAAGAGAATTAGGGTGGTTTGTCAATTAATCTTGAACCTTTGGAAAACTGGACCAGAAATTCTTACAGATATAGCTAAGATACAAACACTCCAAAACCTGCTTTTGTCAGCAGGTGGTAAAGTTCCATTGTTGCTCAAGTTGCGGAAGGGGATTCTGGGTCCAGCGGAACTGTAATCAAACTGTTGACACCCAGTGTTTGGCAAAACAGGAACAGTATGAGGAGGGTGGGAAGCAGAGAGAGAGAGAGGGAGTGAGAGAGAGGGAGTGAGAGAGGGAGAGAGAGGGGGGAAAACAGGCTACTTGTAACACTGGATTTCAGATACTATAGCTCCTTGAAAGTTTAGCTGGTGTGGTCAGGAGTGGGCATTGTCTATTTTGAGCAGTGTGTAATTAGTGGGACTTGAGGCCTTCAGTTAGATACAGCGAGACAACAAGAGAGAATTAGAGTAAGACGAAATAGAGAAAAGAACCAACACTAACACAGAGAGGACCAAACTTCTAAACACTAAAAGGTTAATGTTCATTAAGTAAGAAAACAAAGAGCTAAACAGAGAAAATACTAAGGCAGAAACAGAGATAACATGACTCCTAGAGACAGAAATAAAAGGGAAAGGAATGGCAGACAGGCATATTCAGGAGCAGCTCACAGTAAACTGCAGCCCACAGGCACAAGTAAATGAAAATTCCTGACCTGTGGTTGAGACAGATATCATCCACTCTTGTCACTGAAGCTTGTTATTTTACAGCCCTGCTAAGGGACATGGCTCAATCTGAACATTGCCTGGTTGTGTCAAAGTAATCATGGCAAATAATTACACTCCACCCAGTACACTGATCTGAAACCCACAGGTAACATATAGGTCTAAAGAATGGTGCTATTACATTGATGAAACTGTTGGGACCATGGGGTGGAACATTTATATCTTACAGACAATGCCAGAGAGGGTAATCCAGAGAGACAGCAGAATTTCCGGTGGGAAATTCTATATATATATATATATATATATATATATAAACTCAGAGCAGGAAAAACTGTAAACACTATAGTGTATAGCTGAAATCGAAGTATTTAAGAGAGTTCAGTGACTTTGTGCAGTTTGTACAGAGTGAGATACTGACGGTAAGTCCTCCAGGTTGGACGCTTCATGTCGAGGATCCAAAAGGTCGTATCCCACCTCATTGTAGATCTCCAGGTAGGATATGTGGGTGGTATACACCATGCTACTGTCCTGTAGGTAAGGACAGAATCAGTTTAACAAGAGATCACAGGACTCTGCAACTGTTCTGTAACTACAGAATGGTAAAACAGTCCTGAACTCTGGTTGCTGAGACAAAATACATTAGTAAGACTGAGTAACAGCCTCTAACCTGGCTGAAACGCTGGTATAAGTAAGACAGAGTTCTGGGGATGATGCCTCGGTCACTGTAGCGCTCAGCTCCGCCAGTGATGGTAAACGTCTTGCCGCTGCCAGTCTGCCCATAAGCAAAGACGGTGCCATTGTAACCTGCCAGAACACTGAAGACATACATACATACAACATGGTAAACACTAGGAATTGACAATACATTTATTTTTTAATCATTTTTTATTCCAATATGCAAATGATCGTTGTAATCACAGTGTATACTGTGTGCTGTGACCAGTCTCAGTCTGGAATGAGTGTTAAATGTAATCCAATGATCGTAAATTACAAATAATGCAGGCCAATCTTTAAACATGTCACATTACAGAATCAACAGTATTTTAATATACTATGTGTTACACTATCACAATATGCAACAATGTAATTATTACAATAATATTATATTTCTAATATAATTCTTAATTGATGGAGTTTTTGATGGATTTTGGACTTCCACAAGGAGAGGTCTGGGAACAGTTAAGCAAACACACTGACATACACAAAATCACTATTCACTGCATTAATATTATTCATATTTATTCCAATATTAGTCTTTTAAACACTTAGTGCCCAGCTAAACAGCTTTTAAATAGAACTTTCTCAGGTGCTTAAGACTTAGACACATTGTCACTATCGGAACAAAAACTTGTTTCTCCAAAATATTAACTTTTCAGGGGAAAGAAAACACATTTGTAACCTAAAACAGAAAGTTAATGTAAAAAGATGGTCCATTCATTATTCATATACAGACACATACACACATACATATACATGCAAAAAACGCTGAAAAATACAGAATCAAGCAAGTAAAATAGCCTGTTAAAAGTGAAGAAAAAGTGCTGACAGTGTCTGAGATTCTAAGTTTCGACTCAATGAAACCTGACATTCCAAATCACTCGGGGGAAGGAAAAGCTCCTGAGGCGCTCATGGCCATGGAGACAGACAAACGGCTGTAAGCAGAAGCCCTAAACCAGTATGGATCGCGCAGAGCACTTTTTGGTTTGGCACTGCAGCAGGCATTCAGGGTGCCATTCAGGAAACCTGAGCTGCATTTAACTCGACTGCAAACCAATGAAGATTAGAAGAAATTACTAACAGTTAGAGTCTGTTTTTCTTAGTGCCAACCACACCAGATAAGCAGCTGACATCTGACACTGCTTCGCATGACGTGAGAAAAAAGCAGACCTGATGCCACTAAAATATAATTTACTTAGATCTTTCATCAAACGTGTCTATAAGAGGGTGTAATGGTTACAGTGTGGGTTTGAAAATTTGGTTTTGGATATAACTTGGTGGAGACACTGGTGGTGATTATGATGTTGCACAGAACTCCTGGCGGAGCTACACAGAACGACTCCTGCTCTGGGAATTCATCCTGGAACCTCAATTTCTGCCAATCACCGCAGTGTATCTTGAATGGCACAAGACTAATATGGGCAGTTTGACATTTATGAAACAAAGACATTATTTTGAGAGGATGAAAAATGACTTTATCTGAGCCATCATATTACAAACTGGTTTTTAGCCTAATTGTAGTCATCCAGTCATCCACTTTGCAGTTATGCTACAAATTGTCACTCATTTGCCTCACACTGTGTCAGAATGGTAAGTAACATTCTAATCTAGCAGAGTATCTAGCAGAGATTTGCAACATACCACTTTTTCATTTTCTTTTCCAATACTAATATTGAAAACTTGAGTATCGTCTGACACCAATCCACTTTTTCTTCTTTAAAAGCTTAAGATTAGCATCTATATGTAAACTAATACGCTCAAGCTACTCAAACACTTCACTACCCCACAGAAAGAAAGACACAGCTAACAGCATGACACACACAGTGTGAGTGAGTGCTGCTTAATGACTAGATTGGATTCATACATTTTTGTCTGTCCACTGCCAATCCAACACTTTCTTTTAATACCAGCTGGTTCCATCTTTATCAAACAGATTTGCTTTGCTATATGTCACTGTATGACATACTGTTATCTATAAAAACAGACAAAATCAGGCTTCAAAATGACTATTTTTAGCTATCCCATGCACGTTTGGACATTTTTATTGACAACAATATGTAATACAATGTCAGAATCTACATAAGCAAGTCTAGTGGAGATAACCTAACAATTCGACACTCTTTGATGCAAATATGTTATAATAATGTCACACAGTTTGCAGGATTCTAATTCGTAGGACATAAGTTTCTATTCTCTATGCTCTAAAGCAAAACTAAAGAAGCAAATTTTGAACAACAAACACATCTTGACTGATCGACTACATTACAGATTACAGTAAAATTGTACCTGAAGATGCCATGCTACTGATGAGCTGTGCAACAACATCTGGATTCGGTACAGTTTATTGTGGAATTGCGTGCAACAAGAAGAAAGAATTATTCCAACCCTGAGAAGAAAATGACCGACATATGTGGAACATCCTTCTTCTTCAGTAAACCCCATTACAGGTGATAAAATACTATGGACATTGAGTTACTACTTATGACTGCTCTGATGACTCACAGAACCTGTCTTCGTTTACCATCAACCACTTATTAGACGAGGACTGGAAAAGTCGGGTCTAGGAACGTCTGAAGTGTTGTAAATATTTCTCATAAACAGGCATACAGAGCCCTGGAAGCATATTGAGAGCTGCTTGACATTAGGGAACGGGTGATCATCACCTGACTCATATACAAATCAGTGAAGCAAGAGGGGGTCTCTGACTAAACAGACTGGCACTGTGTGGTATCATGAGCTTCGAAAAATCCTGCTGATGATGCTACAGGGGCAGAGACAATACAAAACATCCATGAAAACCACAAATCACGGTTCAAATAAGCTAAAGAGGCAGAGAAGGAGGAAGAAAGACAGACAGAAGGCACTTTATACGAGTTGGAGATCAGGAAATACCAAAAGACTGGCACTGCCTTTAACCTGCTTGGGGGAGCAAAGGCTAGTATTACAAAATTACCTGACCAAAGTTACTTGAGATGACCACAATTATTTAGGCTGACCAAGAGCAAGTGTTTTTGCTCATATTGCCACAAGAGAAACATGTAAGCTTTGTTTGTTTGACTACTACACAATGTGTTGGTGCAACATAATGCTAGCTACAAAGTAGGTGTTTTTGCTCATATTGCTACAAGAGAAACATGTAAGCTTTGTTTGATTGATTACACACAATGTGTTGGTGCAATTCAAATCAATTAAAATGAAAAGGATAATGATCAGAGAAGGGTCATTTTGCCACAACCTTTTACTTGCTTTTATTACTGCCATGTATAAAGAGAGGGACATGAATTAGAATGATCAAATCAAAACTTTTATTGATATTTACTTATGCACTGCTGGCACCCATTCACTTTTAGGAGGTGCCCATATCAAATTATTTTCCCTTCCTAGCTCATCACTTGCAGGATATATTTAATTATGACATGAAACTAATTAGAAGTAATTGTAATGCTCTTGTTTAGGAAAAAGAGAAAACATACTTTTTGCCACATTCTACATTTGTTAACATCAAAACAAATGGAAAATTGTCAGATTGTTTGTCCATTCATTCATTATCCAAGCTGCTTATCCTCACCAGGGTTGTGGTGGTGCTGGAGCCTATCCCTCTGCTCATAGTGCAAAAAATCTGTCAGATTGTGCAGAATCAAATCTGTCAATACAGAATGCAAATCGAATGCACATGCAATTACCTTCATCACTCACTCAGTAATTATATAATTAGATTTATATAGTACTGCAATCGACTTCTACTGTAAAACAAATCAGCAAGAATAAACTTTTTCTGTGCTTGCCTTTTTGAAAGCCCCAAGATCAAAAGCACAATGAGTTACTTAAAGTTTTACACTAACCCAAATGTTACAAAAGGCATCAGTCAACAACATCTCAACAAAATCTCTGTGCAGAGACACTCCTCATAAAGACTGTGCCTCCAAAAGTTCCCCCTTTTTCTGCCCCTCCTCTCTTAATGGAAATTTCCTTATGGATTTATAAATCCACCACCGCTCTATAAAAAAGCTCCTCTGGTAAGATCGAAGGGCGAGTCACTAAGAAGTCCATGCCACTCTGTCCCTATCCTGCGTCGTCATGGTAATTAAAGGTCTTCCAACCCACATGAAGGGTGGGGTTTTAGGCGCGCTCCAAATTGAGATTATGAGTAATGCAAGAAAGACGTTCTTTTAATATATTCAGAGGAGCTGGTTTTATTTCTCAATGGTCTGTTTTTCACGGTGCATTTGGTTGCTGGTGAGGAGGTTTGAGGCTTGGTAAGAGCTGCTTTTTGGTGAAAATGACAAGATAGAGGCAAACGCTGTTCCACAGAGGAAAAACAATCAAGGCTTTCACCTAGTGTCTTTTATTTTTAAAAATATACGTTGAAGAGACCATTCCCAGACACTGTACTTTACATTCTTGGCCTTTAAGGTAACGAAGGACAAACCAACCCTTCAAATGAAAAGAAACTGATCAAGATAACCTACAATGAATCACTGACACACAACCATAGCACTTCAACACTTTCCAAAATCCTAGAGTTCCAACTCTCTTAATATAATGAAATGAAAGAAATGTTGAAGGTTGACTGGTATGGCACTGCATGCAGTGCCAAGGCTCCATTTAGCGGTTAGAGGGCAAGGACAGGCCAAGAATCACAGCTTTCCTTCATTACTGTCCGTGTACCAGCTCAGCTTACTGTGTGCGCCATGAAGCTTGTGTGGTCCAGGCCAGACACCGTTCACAATTTCCTGCACACTTTACACTTAGATAGCAACACTCCATTTTAAAAAAAAGCAGGTCGCAACCTAGTAGGTCAAAAAAAGCCTGATCTTCTTCTAAATGATGAAGAAATGGAGCCCAGCTTAGATAGTAAAAGCAGAAAATTAGACTTTATTACTAAATTTCATTTTATCATTACTGACATGGATAAGGGAAGAAATGCTATGAACTGCTCTAAAGGCAGCACTTTGCAGCAGATATAACAGCTGCAATTTAACCCCAGAGACCTTGCCGAGCCTGTGCTCTGGGCTAAAACTTATTGCTGAATTTCTGTAGAAGAAATTCAGTGGTTTCAGATTTTAGTGGCAGATTTCATTTTATGCAGATTAAAAGGATGCAAAAATAAATGTACATATGATTATTACAAAATGCATTACATGAGAGATTGTCAACAACTCATAATGGCAATGCAGGGGTTTGTACAGATATTGTGCTTCTAACTCCTTGGTTACGCTTATATCATCAATGTCCTGAGTCTTGACATTTGACACTTATAAAGTGGTTCTTTATTAAAGAAAAAGTTCATTAATAAAAAGTGATAACTCAAAGAAACATTTTGGCATTCAAATCCTTAAATGTTCATGGAATAGTTACATGGTCCTGTTCCATGAATTAAAAAAAATGATATAAATTCAAAGATTCAAGATTCAAAGATTTATTGTCATATGTACAGAGTACAGTGTACAAGGTACAATGAAATTCTTACTTGAAT
>JBBPCZ010000001.1:47776646-47790349 GCA_037974445.1 Brycinus macrolepidotus | reverse complement strand
GCACAATTTGTTATTTTTATAATGGAGATTAACATTCCTGTAAATTGTGCAATTGTTGAATAAAGTATTTTAAAATTAAAAAAAAAAAAAAGAGTAGTTTGGGTGGTCTGGATATGAACGTCCACTTCATCATTCAGCTTCTGATAATACTGGGCAAATTCCATATACATAAGGCAAAATGGTGTGATTCCAAGCCATGTTTTTTGAGATTCATTGTTGAACTACAGCAGTATAGCATTCTGATAGAACATGTTAAACACAAAAAGGCTGCAAAGACTTTAAAAGTTCTCAAGGACTTATATTTCATGTAATGGATGGACCTTTCCCCTTGGCTCTTTCTTTTTCTTACATTTTGTTTCTTCTGTTTCTGGCATTGTTATAGACTGATAGATTTTGTACCTTTTGGTTATTATAATAATAATAAAAAAAAGTACTTTGGGGTTCAGTACACTAAATGGACAAAAGTACTGGGACACACCTTTTAATTGTTGAATTTAGGTGTTTCAGTCATGCCACAGGTGTATAATATCAAGCATACCAAGATATTTTGTACAATGCCATGCTTCCAACTGTGTTTGGGGAAGAACCTTTTATATTCCAGCATAACTGTCCCAGTGCACAAAGGAAGGTCCATAAAGACATGGTTGGATGAGTTTGGTGTGGAAGAACTTGACACAGAGCCCTGACCCCAACCCCATCCAACACCTTTGGGATGAACTGGAACAGAGATTGCAAGCCAGGTCTTCTCATCCAACATCAGTGCCTGACCTCATAAATGCTCCACAGAATGGGCACAGATTCCCACAGAAACTCCAAAATCTTGTGGAAATCCTTCCAGGAAGAGTGGAAGCTGTTATAGCTGCAAAGGGGGGACCAACTTCATATTAAAGTCTATGTATTTAAATGCAATATCATTAAAATTTCCTGTTGGTGTAATGGCCAGGTGTCCCAATACTTTTGTCCATATAGTGTATTTCTGCTATACATTCCTTCTACTTTTGTCTGACCTACAGTCACTCACGGCATTTATAGTTTACTAGTTATTGGTTTATAATTATAAACACTGCCATAATAACTAGTATGAGAGAATATAATAGTCGTACAGTTTTGTACAGTCAGTGTGTATAGGCTGCTATTCCTCATCATCTCTGAATGGTATATTATAATATTCTCGTACAGTATTTACACTATTAGCTATAATCCTTGAATGATAGAGTACAGTTCTCTCATCCATCTAACCCTTCTGGAATGAAATGGAGGCTAACACGGATAAATTACATGACAAGTTAAGCCAGAGTTTTAAGTGACATCAGTGACAGAATATTTGCCTGTGGCCTATTTACCCCCACGTAAAGAGTATCTCAGTTGTTCTGTAGCCTCTCTGCATGAATGACATCTGATTAGTTTTGTGTTAGGGATATCTGATTTGATGCCACTCTGAGTCATGGGAGAGAGAGCAAGAGAGAGAGAGACAGCTACAACTGCATTATTGAGTGGAGTGAGGACATACCAGTCAAAAGTTTTTGCACGCTACAGGTTTTTACCACTTATCAATTTCTTTTAATAAACTCCAGATTTTTATTCTTGTTAAGCAATGAAAAGTTGTTGAATAAGCAAAGTACATCAAATAAAACAAATTTCCTTTCTAACATGTATAGAATGTGTAACAGTACACGTCTGTCATTCTGTTAACTGGTTGTGTGGTGATGCAGAGTCGAATTCTAGACTGTCCTTTAACTTTAAATGCACTTGTTAACTGATTCATTCCATTGGTTGTCACTTAATAGCTCGTTATCACTTGTCTGGTGATCCACATTACAATTATAATTATGTTAGGTGGCTCACTGTAGGACGGTAGAGATGAATAAAACTGAAAAATATAACATTATCTGGCAAATAATGGTACTCAAATGGTGAACATACAGTAAATTTGTTAGCAAAGAATATTGAGTGTATTAAATATTGAGGTTTTAGAAAATCTTAAGGAAGTAACATGTAGAAATGTAGAAATGCAGAAAATCTCAGCGTGTGCCAAAACTAATGACTGCGAGTGTAATTAACGAGTGCATTTAAAGTTAAAGGACAGTCAGAACTTGACTCTGCATCACCACACAACCAGTTAATGGGATATCAGATATGCACTGTTACAGATAAAAATTTTGACTGGTTCTGTATATCCTCACTCAGTTCAGCTGTAGCAGCTGTCTCCTTCTCTCTCTCTCTCTCTCTCTCTCCCTCCCTCTGTCTCTCTCTTCCTCATGCTTGTCTTATAGCTGTAGCTTAATGGACTGTTTAATGCTGTAATATGTGACTATGGGAACCATATTAAAGGTTAAACTGAAAGAAAGGTCAAAGTGAAAGAAAAGTTAAAGTGAAAAGAAGACAAAAGTGAAAGGTTAAAGTGGAAAATCAAGCTCCTCGCGCTTTCTGGACGCCAATTAGGTCACTTACTGTGATTTGTGAAGATTAATTAAAGAATGTGTAATAATTTTTTTAAGAAGCTGGAGTCCTATATGTGAAAAACTGAAATTTTTAAAAAATTTGTGCCATTTGTGTGATTCTTAATCCAAGCAATTAAACTTGAGTTTGTGTCACAGAATCTTAAAAGAAGTTTTTAACTTGTGTGAAAGACAATTGCATCTAATTTAGCTTGTTTTACCGGTAAATTATTCAGTTTTAAGATTTTCTGACTAACTAAGGCAATAAAGACATGTTCATTCTTAATTTAAGAATATACAATGAATTCCAAGATACTAAACTAGAAGATAACCTTAAAAATAAGATAATTAATCTTATATTTTTAGATCTAAGATTTTAAATCTTGGCAAGCAAAGAACAATTTTGCAGTGATCCAGTCTTCACTACTGTCAGAGTAGGTGAGATGTGCTGTAGTGTGTACAGTAGCTGCAGATGACTGTAAAACCTTTAAGGACTGGTTTAAGTAGATTTTAGCACAGCCTGCAAAAATATGCACAAATTTAGCTCAATGAACCAACACGGGAGTAACAAGGTCTCAGTACAACATCCAGCCTGTGTTTTCTTTCACCACAAGGTTAACAATACTGGGCAGTAATATTGTAATAATGTTGATTAACAAAACCGCCTTCTGCTTCTGGCGAGACTCTTTTGTCATGAGTGTTTCACCACCCCGACAAGGCTTGAATAGAGACAGAAACTTTCTTTGTGTGTGTGTGTGTGTGAGTGTATGTGTACTCCTAATTTTACCTTCCTTTCCAAAAATAGCTTGCCAGGAAGCTGAAGCCGGTTGTACCAGGAACTGTATTTGTTTCGTTGGTGCCAATCATGAAGTAACGCATGGTTTGCCACAGTGGCTCCAGGTTTTGCAGTAAATCCTGATCTCTGTGCTTTTATGTTTAATTTCATGAAGTCTTTATCACGTGTGTGCATGTGTGTGTGTGTATGTGAATGTGTGTACAGGTCCATATTTATCTGTAATATGTGCAATATGCATGTGTTTATCCCAACTAACAAAATTTCATTTACTTTGTGGGAATGTTGCATTGGAATGCGCACGAGTCTGCCCAGTTTTCTTAAGTTAAGAGAACGTTCCTGGAACGGCACCTCAACCTCTATTACACCAAGAATTTAATGTTCTGCGAATGTTTTCTCAGAAAATTCTAAAGTGTTCCCTTAATGTTCAAATCTGCTGGGAACGTTGACTTTAAACGTTCCTTAAATTTGAAAATGTCCAGTTTTAACTTTAAGGAGGATGTTACCTCAACCTTATCGGCACTGGCAATTTAAAAATGTAGGTGAATGTGTGTGTGTGTGTGTGTGTGCGTGTGTTGTGTGTGTAAACAGTTCTCTCAGGTTTCATCTTGGACTCTTCTCTTGCAAAAAAATAACCATTAATTAGCTAGAGGAAAAAAAAATCTACACTTCACACCCTGCTGCTTGAATGCCATGTAGATGCTAATTGCTCAGAACAAATATTTAAAGCCAGTTTCTTTAAAAAGGGAATGGTGGGAAACTAAAATGTGGCAAAATTAGATGAAGGGGTCACCAGTTTCACTTCTTGGATAAAACAAAGCTTACAAACTATGACAGATTCATTAATAAAAATTGACATCATTTGAACACAGAAGCTGCTGACCAATAGAATGCTGTGAAATTACTTGGGATAACAAACCTACATTAGAATTAAATAATGTTTTTGCCCAATCCTGTAAAGTGTTTTGGACAGTAAAGTTATTCAGTAAAATAAGTAACAAGACATCCAACAATACAATTGAGTGTATTGCCAACATCTGTTTAACACACAGGCTGTGCTGGCTATAACTCTGTACACTGCTTCACACTCCTATAAGCTCCTAGGTGCTGTTGTGTGAATTGTTATTAGGAGTGGAATGACCGGGATCATAATGTATTTAGGTTTGATGTCCAGCTCTAATGCAAGAGAAAACCACCGCGCATTCCTGGCCTAAGGAAAGACCCTCGGCCATGCGGCCCGACCACAGGAGTGCAGAGCTGCTCAGTGTTGCAACATTGTGGGTGTTGTGCATTGTGTGGCATGAAGTTATGTGGTGCCTTTTCCATTTAATTTTCACCGGGCATCGAGTATAATGAACTGGAGTGAAGAAAACAATCTTTTCAGAACCAGCAAAGCACTTTTATTTTCCCCAATATAACTGTTTTTTGTACACCATTTTATTGGCCTTGCCTCTCAAATAACTCACCAGTATACAGACACACTATTGTGTGAGTGTGTTTCTGTAGGAGTGAAAACAGCCCAGCTGAAAATATATTCCTTTTCTTTGTGTTCTTTGTGATTCAGTGGAGTGGAACGTCAAGGTAATGCTCCTGAAACATCATGACTAAAGCAAGCAGGTACATCATGTACCTGACAAGATGACAAACGATTCTGACGGCACTTTCTGGCACTTTTCTTTCCAATTTAATCTGCCTCCATTAATGACCATTAGAGGTGCATTAGGTTTCAATAGCAGGAATCATTTCATATTCACTTTATATTTGACTGTGCCCCAGGATGGCATTCAGCATTTCAAAGCACTATGTAGTACTAATCCTAATAACAATTTTTCATAAAGAAAAAAAAGAAGAACCAATGAAATATTGTATTATATATATATACATATATACATATACACACACACACACACACACACACATATATATATATATATACATGCATACACACATGTATGTATTTATGTGTGTATATCTATGTATAATATGTATGTATGCATATGTATATATAATAAAACAAGTTATTTGACCTGCAGGTTTCAAACCTTTGTGTGTGACTGTATATTGTAAAGACAAGTTTTATTATTTACTGGTATGTGAGACCAGAAGTGTTATCTCAGTGTCTTCACTTGTGGCCTAACATGCCAGTAAATAAGGAAGTAAGGAACCAAAAAATAGAGAAAAATGATTTTCATAGAAATTAACACATTGAGTGGATCAATAGAATGTGCCTGTGCATTAAAATTGAAAACACCTCTCCGTCTCCTATTAAGTTGGCATGTAAGAGATACAAGCTTTCGCTATGACAGCATATTCAAGGTGATACTTAAATCCTTAAATCCATCTATTTGTTAGAATATTTGCATCTGTATTTCAGTCTTAACTGATGTGACTGCTAGAGCTTGATAAGTGCACTCTCAATATTTAAAAAGGTGGCTAAAAGAAATGAGTGCATGAGAGAACAGAAGCCTCTCAGACAGCCATGGGGAAGAACAAACCCGTTTATCCAGCTTGATGTGCCAAGTTCTGTGCTTCTGGTAGCAAACTGGCAAAAACTGAGTTTGATTAACTGGGTTTGGCTTCAAGTGGTTTTGAAACTTTTAAGTCACGGTCTGATCTTGAATTGGTATAGTGCTGCTGCTTTTGCTTTTACAGGCTTCTTACTGGCACTGAGTAAAATGTATAATAGGCCTGCATTAATGCTATAGTGCAATAAAAGCCCATTCTCTTAAGCTCAAACTCATAAATATTGTATAAAGAATTGCATTAGACATGATTTTTGTTTAATTGTGTGATGGAACACCCTGTACTCTGGAAAAACAAACCCTTTGGACCTGATAGTACAATACATCATTGTAAATCTTCATTGAGGACAGAGAAAATCCTCTGAAGTTGTGGTTTAATCAATTCGGCAGACCCTCTGAGTGGACCCCCTCTTTCCGAAGATCTCAAAGAGTGGCTCCCTTTGCTCTATTCTGTACACATTTTATATTACAGAGCAGCAGAAACATACATTTACAAATCCACACATTTTAGAGGTATGGCTTTTCTTGTGCCAGTGTTGTTTAGGGATGGCCTGTTATTAATTCTTTGGGTTGGTGTCTTCTCTTAAATTGCGGGTGGCCAGTGTTTCTTCGTATGGACAGGCTCTTTCATCTGAACCATGATGACAGAGCTTTTTTCACATGACGTGTGTTGGAAATTGGTCAGTGGGTTTTAACCAAGCCGTGGCCTCAGCCCGCGTTCAAAGGAAGGCAGGCCTGCTTTGTGTCCCAGTGAAAGAGACATGTGAGTAACGTGGAAGTCCAAAACATCGCTGGGAGGCTTCAGCTGTGTCGCTCAGCAAGTAACGTACTTTGCATGGTTATGTTATTGTGGTATTTCAAAAGAGCTTGCAAAATGGATGGGCTTTGCTGAGGATTAGACACAGGGTGTGGGATCAGCACATTCTCCTGCCACTGGAGTTGTGTGGAACGTGTAGGCCGTGTGTGTGCATGTGTGAGAGAACAAGCAACAAGTAAATTCACTCGAGCTGGGAGATATTAGCTCCATTTCCAATTTAGCTGTGGAGTAGTGTAAATGTGAATAGGAATGTGAATTATAGTAAAGTTGATAATATTTGATACTTTTTCACAAACCTGCCAGAATAAAAATGCACAATTTGTTTTGTATTCTGTTAATAGCAAATAAACAGACACCAGGGTTTCATTAAGTACACTAAGAATTCATTATTCACTTCAAGTTTCCATATATAATATTTCTTGACTTATAAATAGGAAAAAAAGTATGCATTCAGAAGCATAAAACAAATGTTTAATAGGATAATTAAGTCTCTCTTTCTCTCTCTCTCTCTCTCTCTCTCTCTCTATATATATATATATATATATATATATATATGCTATGTAAATGTGTGCATGTATGTATGTAAAGCTATATATGCAGTTATGTCAATTTCCACATATCAACACTACATATTATTACTGCACATTGTACCTGGTGTCATTAAGGCATAGCTGTTGCTTTTTGAAGATTTCACGTAGCAAGTAGCTATCATGGTACCGGAGCCTCCTCAATTTCTCAGGGACAACATTATTAAACACTCAAATGGAAAAATAGCTACAGAGCAGTGGTAAAGACCTTAAACATTCCTGTCAGTACTATTTTTGATAACATGCAATTGAAGTTAACAGAACCACCACCGGAAAGCAGTGCCATACAAGATTTCCCTCAGACTAATGATAAGGAAGGTAAGACAGAAGCCAGTCACTCAAAAGAGTTTCAAGATGGCATAAAAGCAAGAACCATACTTACACAGAGAGCGATAAGTAATAAACTCCACTGCAATCATTTCTTTTTCCACACCCCACACAACCCTTTTACCAAAAAAGCTGCAATCTAAATTATGCACACAAGCGTTTAGACCAGTGGTCTTCAATCTTGGTCCTGGAGGCCCACCTGCATAGCACACAGTGGCGCTACAACACACACTTCAGCTTGGTTTGTTAATTAGTTAATTGTTGGATATGTCTAAAAAAGTCTAAAATGTGTAGAGCTGGGACCACAGGCGGGAAATACTTGTTTCTGTTGAAGAAATAATTTAAAAAAAAACATTTTGCCAATGATTTAGTTTCTCATGTTTGGAAGAAGGGTTGTGTTTGCAATCCCAATAACACCACACCTACGGTGAAGTACGGAGGCATTAGCATCATGATATGAAGCTGATTGCCTGAAAACGGTACCAGGGCATTTCATGTTACTGGTGAAAACATGAATGAAATGAAATGTCTGGACTGGAAAATAATCAAATCTCATCAAGAAACTGAATTTGGGGAGGTGTTTCAACAAGACACCAACTTCAAAAATACAGCCAAAATAACTGGATTCTACAAAAAAGAAGGTGAAGGTGCTTCCATCATACTTATATGAATGCCAAACATTGAGTCCATCAGAGGGACCCTCAGAATCCTGGGGTATTTAAGAATTGTTTTCCAAAAACAAATGGGCCAAAATTGAACCACAGTGCTACAAAAAACTGCAAATTACTTCTTGCCACAGAAATCTCTAAGTTATAACTGCCAACAATGGCTTTGCAACGAAGTACCAATGTTGTTCATTTGTGGTGTACTCTTGTGTTCATATTTATACACACAAAGTCATAAGACATTTTCCGTGTACATTTGAAGTGGATACATGCACATTAAATAACAAAAACAAAAGCAATGCAAGCCAACTGACCAAATTACATAATACTGGGTGGATTATAGATGGCTAATATTACAAAAACAACCATTTGTAGCTGTAATTTTGACATTTATGCAATACACCACTGATGTTGTCCCTATTGGTAACTTAGCATGGCCAAAATGTGATCATTTGATTTGATTTGCATTTTCAATTTAAAGAATACAGCATTTTCAACACATAACATCCAAAGACAGGAGAGCTCACTAGTGCTTTAGTGACATTTTCATATTAGCTTATGGAAATACAGCCAAAGCAATCTGTGACATGCGCGCCAAATGCGTGGCCAAAAGTTTGTGATGCATACCATTTCCTTTTATAGCAATGCTTTTACTGAAGGATTGCTGGGTTCTGCTGTGTAATGGACATTATATCAGGCCCTCCCATGCAGATGGCTCAGCCTCTCTCATGTTCAATCAGAAGAATGCAATGAAAAACACCTGTATAAATATTCTGCTGGCGGCCTGTATTCTGCCGTTGCGTCTTGTTACGGATTGCCCTCCAATTGTATTAGCAGGTAAACTTCTGATCCAGAAGAACAGCGGTTATATTCTATATACAGAAGCATTGTAACATTGGATGTGAATATTTTTTGCTCTGATCCATGCGTATGGTCAGAAACTTTTGACTAGACAGGCATCTCTGGACATTTTTCTTTCTGTAAATTTAGTCTCTACAACATCTGTTTTGGCCACATGTTGTCAGCCTTGTGATGGAGGGCTGGAGGTTTGAGTTTAAAAATGAAACACTATAGAACATGATATGCACCAAACGGTTTTATTTCTGTGGGGTTTGGAGGGAGTGAAAGTGTTTCACCCAGCAGCCCAGCTGCTGAGCAAGGTCTGATTTAGAAAAGCCTCACAGGGCTGGGCTAGGCCGGGCTGGGCGGAGCAGGCCCTGGCACCCAGCTGCAGCGGGTGGCTTGGTAGAGCAAGTCCCAGAGAGCCTAGAGCACACAGCCCAGCGCTAACCACCCTAACTGCTGGGTATAAATAGAGCTGCTTCGGTTAGAAGGCCCACAGACGACGTCTCTCTCTCTCTCTCTCTCTCTCTCTCTCTCTCTCTCTGTCTCTTTCAGCCCTCAGAATGAAAGATTAGGCAGAGTAACTCACAGTGAAGCAGACAGTGCAGTAAATGAGTGTAGAAAGAAATGGAAAAAATATGTAATAGAGATAAGAAGAGGTGAGAGTTCAACTGGGGATTAGATAGATTTTGTATTATTATTATTATTATTGTACATAATATTTAAAGGCCCCAGCTTCGGAAAAAACTAACTGCTTTTTGAAGTCGGCACAGACAAGACAGCCAATCAGAGCATTTACAGTCATTTACAGAGGTCATTTAAAATAATTTATCAGTCTAAAAGGCACAATAACAAAAACAGGTTGGCTAATTCCAAAGGGATAAAGAGAGGTTGGGGATCAATCATTTTAAAATGAATTATTACTGTTTTTGGTGCATCAAACGAGAGTAAACAATTAGACAATTAGAATTTTGGCCTTTTAAACATCTCAGCCTAATGAACCATCTCCACACACACTAAAATGTCACTACCATGTCAGTGTCACTACTGTAAAAATCATCCACCAGCCAAATAATATCTGGTCACCCATAGTCCTGTAGAGGTCCTTTTCCATTGATAACCAAGGTAGAGGGGGGCTGATAAAATTTGCGGCAACAGGTGGGCTACAGTCAATTGTAAACTGACAAACTGAACCTATATGGTAGGTGTTTCTGATAATATGGCCAGTGAGTGTAGTTGCATGTTAGACGTTTATAATAACATGACAGCTTGCTGCACCCAAAGTATAAATGTTAACAACATATGCAAAATGTTCAAATGATCAATAAAACATAATCAAAATGATCTAGCAATTTGCACAGTTACAATAGTCTCTTTTGTCTTCTTGGAGTTTCTGCTGGGCAAGACAGCACAAGTTCTGCCCTGCACTGTAGCACTCACAGCCCCGGCTGGCCAGTCATGTGTGACACCCACAAAGCTAAAACCTGCAACTGGAGCTGCATGGTTTTACTGAAAGTGTTGATCAGGACACACTACAGTAAATAAAATGCTTCTGGATCTGAAAAGACCACACATCATTTCAATATAATGTAGTATAATGTCATATAGAATGGAAGTAAGTATATGTTTGTATCAGTGTATATATGTTTAGTGCAAATGTGGATTCAAAATATGCTTCCTGGACAGGGCTTGAAAACCTCACTGGAGCAAATTAAAACCTGGAGATGAGCCTTATCCTGTTGAAGGACCATCATACTTTCATATGGATGTGGGCCAACTATTCATATGGAAGCACACTTTTCAGACATACAAAATGAAGTGTGTGCTTCTACTGAGCATAGAGGATAAGAGTTTTCAAGTGAAAAGACCAAGAACTGTTATATGTGAGAACAATTAACCTTAGAAAAGCATTATGACTGGATTTCAGCCTCCCACCTGCACAAAAAGACAAGACTGAATAGTAACCAAAGTAAATGTCGAGGACTGGGAGTCGAAAGTGAGAGTCAAGGGCCAGATGTAAGGGCCAATTTGTCAATTGTGGTAACACTTGTGGGTAGAGTACTTAAAGGAAAAAAATATATAGTTACACAACAGAAAGAACATTGCACTGATTGAAACTGGTTTCATTTTCATTACAGTGTGGAGACACAGCTTTGAGCCTTCAGCTGGTTAAAAAGATTTTGTCTGAAAAATGTGTCAAAAATAGCTTTGAGGGGTCAAAACAGTCACTTTTTCTTAAGGAGTCAGTCCAAAAAAAACTGCTTTATATTTTCATGTGGTAGGTACACTGGCACTCTGAATGATCAGTAAGTGCTGGTCACTTTCTCTACAGCTTTTGGTCAGGCCTGTCCCTGTGGTCAATGGCCATAAATTGTAGGGATGCTACAGACATTACAACATGTAACATTTTCACTCAAGAGCATTGTCCCGAAAGTGAGATCACTGGTTATTCTGTCACACCACCTGTATTTCATGTCTTCAGATAGGATAGGTAGGAACTGTTTATATGACTGCCACTACTGTAAAATGAGAATGAAACAACATTTTCTTGTGGCTTCACCACCGCAAATAGTAAAATACTAATTAAAGTTTTGCAATGGGATAAACAGTCACAAATTTAATAACAGCTGTACTCCAGCTAACCTACTGCCTGTACCATCACTTGCTCATAGGCAGTAAAAAAGTAATAAATAACATCAAAATAATTACCTTTTATCCTGATTTGCCATACTGTCACAATAGTGTAATACAAAAAGTACATGTTTAAGATATCACATGTACATACTGTGCAATTGCTTTGTATACATCTTGTTTTTTGACCATCTTAAAGGGCATCATGCTTTTATTTTGCCTCTAGATTTTAGACCAGTTGAAAGACCCTGTACCTAATAGAGGTTGACCGATTATCATTCTGGACAATTATCAGAGTTGATATTCAGAATTTTTACAATATCCTATTACCCTAATAACCCAGAATTTTTATTTCAATTGCCAATTAAATAAATTCATTTTAAAATGGGCTACATTGGTCCTGATGCTTCTGCCTCTCTCTGTCTGTAGTCTCCCTCTGTGGTCTAGAGAGATGTTCTGCTCACAGCACTATTTCAATGGTTACACATCATGAGTAATAGCCTATCAACACTGACTACTGTGCCACAGAGGAATGAGCACAGAGGTTTGCAGATTTGCACATTTGCAGACTGGAGCTCACCAGAGCTGTGCTTCAGTGGTAAATTGCAATAAACAACACAGTCTTCTACGCTGAAGTTGCAAAAAGCCCAGTGTCTACAACACTCTAAATCCTCACACACGGCAATGTCAGTGTTACAGTTTATCTTGTTACAATAATGTTCTGTAATTGTGCTGCACTATTGTTTATTGTCTATTTTTTAATACTCTGTTGTCTTATTTTATTCTTCTGTTGCATTGAGCATGTTAATGACAAAAGAATTTCCCTCTGGATAAATGAAGTTCTTTCTTATCTTATCTTAATGTTCATTCAGATTGGATTTTTGCTTCCTTACATTGCACTGATGCTACTGAAGTAAATTCCAAACATAAATCTCCTGAAGTCTGCGTTCAGTGATGTATTTTGATTGTCAAAAAGCTGGTTCTCTGAATAAAGAGCCAGGTTTCTCTTCTATAGCTAACTGAGTGCTCCAGCTTCATTATCATTGTGTTTTGTCAGATTTTTCTGCTCCACCTTAAACGGTGCAACAGTCACAATGTAACCAAAAACAAGAAGCCAAGGCAGAACCAAAAATAAGAAGCCAATTTTACCTTTATGAATTATATTACATAAACACTCACCATTGTGTTGCTGTAACTTTGGTATGTGAGCAGCTCAGCAAGTTATTTCGGTGTTTTATACTAAATTTGTGTAGATTTAGTGATTAGCTGTGCTGCTATTTTAGTCTCTCAGCTTTGCAGATCTAAGCAGGTTTAACAGTCAACAATCTAATGTCAACCCGATAACCTGAATTTGGCTGTTTGTCGTCATTTAAATGTTGTTTGCCATTTTAAAGTATTTCACTTACTGAACTGATCTTCCCTTAGTCCTTCAGGGAAAAGCAGTAGTCATAATAACGGAAGCTTATATTGAGCCTCGTAAAACTAACTTGAAAGTGATAGCAAACACCAGCAAGTTGTCCCATAATTTAGTCAGCTGATTATAAAAATAAATGGATAGGTTATAAGCCGTCCCTGAGTGTGTTTTTGTGTTGGATTTTGTGTTATTTTAAATTTTGACACCAAGGTTTTCATTCTCACTGCAAATGTATATTGGTGCCAAATATCAGTTAACTGTTTCCTCCATTACTGTTAATCTGTATTGGTATTGCACCTGACAAACTATATCAGGCAACCCCTAGTATCTATCATAACTAGTATATAAAGATCTTTTACTATGAGCTGCAAAGACCATTAACACACTTAAACTGCTGTACAGACATAGTATAAGCACCAGATAAGACCATGACAGTGTAAGAATGTGACAGAGATTCATCTCTGATTAAATCTCTGATGAAGCTCCTTGCAGTGATGGCATTTCAAAGTGTTCGCGATAAAAGTGTCATTTGTGAATGTCATGGCAGGCCTTGAATGTTGGCACAAGTATACTTCTCAGCCAGCATTACTTGCTTTGAACTTTTTTCCCACGGAGCTAAAGAGGGTGGGGGGGGGGGGGGGGGGGGGTCCCAAACTTTTTTTTTTT
>JBBPCZ010000001.1:47746069-47774455 GCA_037974445.1 Brycinus macrolepidotus | reverse complement strand
CCCCCCCCCCCCCCCCCCCCCCCCCCCCCCCACCAAACTTCCTTTTTTCGAGGGGCGTATCAATAAAGTGAAACCAAAACAAAACCAGACAAAGGTTTTGTGAATGTGGGATACTAGAGCAATAGCCTTACCTAAAATGGCATTATGGTCAAAGGCAGGAGGTTTAGCATGTAAAGTTCCCCCTGCACGTGCCCGTTTGCAAGTTTTTAGGCCTCATTAATGCAGGGCCCACAATACACAATCTTCCATAGGATAGGACTGATATTATTTTGCCCAGTTTAGTTTGAAAATACATTCCATTTGATTTTCAATCTTGGAAAAACCTCTTGGTTTCCTCCATGCATGGCCGATTGTGGTGGATTTCATTACAGACTATGCAGCTCTGTGACATGATCGTCTAATTGTGTGGTATGTACAATTCACCAAAATCAACACGATTGCTAATGACGAAGGTTTAGAAATTAGAGAGGACAGAAAGACTGAAATGAAGGTGAGGTAATGGGTCTGCAGTTTGACTAACATTCCCTGACAGTAAGCTAATTCCAGGATGATACTGTAACCATTCAGAATTAAGGCTTTGGAGAAATTTGGGTTTAGTCCAATTGGGCGAATTATCCTGGGCAAAGACTTGCGTTTTGTGAAAAAGAAACCCATTCCACCAATCTACAATATGTCATCTTCAATGCTTTGGCGTCTTCCAAGTGATGGGTCGAGTAAATTATGCTACAGCTGAAGAGTCCACTGACATCATAGTTATTATAGCCCAGTTCTAAAATGCTTACTGAGCAGTGGAAAGTCAGAAAAGATGACATCCAAATCCCTTGAGGAGTAATACTTCCTATTAGAATCCTCTTTATGACTTCTAATGATGCCTTGAAATGCTTTTCTGGTGTCTGAGTGGATTCAGCTGAAATCTTTCTAGTGACTGAGCTCAAATAGCATCATAAACTCTATTTTTGGCAACAAATGTGTTTTATGCGAGCACTGTCTAGAAGTAGAGATGATCCTCTAAGACCGCCTTCATGAATTTCATTTTGAGAACTTTAAGCAACAATAAGGTACAATTAAAATGCAGTATCTGTTTACAATACCATAATGCTGTTATATGTACTGTTTTCATTACTAAGAATGTAGATCTTTTCTGCTCCCCTCATTTATGCACTGTAGTAAGACTGTAGCTTTTTCTTGCATTCCTAAATATCTTCAGGCAGGAAGGATAGATCACAGGCCAACTCCTCTTGTAATTTCTTCCTTTCATTAGTTACCTTTCCCCTGCTGAATCTTTAACGTTATTGCAGATTTAATAAAATTTCATAATTTCCCTCGCTACCCATGTTGTCAGAGCTGTGGTCAACATTCATGCCCAGAACTTGCAATTAATGAGGGATTACGTGGTGCAAAAAGATCAAAATGCTTTGAGTCACTTTTCTTCATATTTTTGCAGATTACTGGGTGTCTGGGTGTCATTTTGACTTTTATATGAAGCCAAGGCCACAGAAAGCCGACGTGTGATTAGATGTCCTTCTACAAGTGGGAAAAAAAACTTTCATAGTTTTCCCCTATTATCACAGGTTACACTTGCCTGCAATACTCTGAGAGGCAGAAGAGGGTGGACTAGCCTAAACCCACACTCAAGTAAAAATAGAGTTACTTATGTGAAATAACGACTCAAATAAGAGTAAAAAGGCCTTTTCAAGAACCAACTAGAGTATAAATATAAAAATATTCATTAAAACATTACTGTTTCAAGGGTTCTTTATTAAAGGCAGTGGTTCTACGTAAAACCACAAACACTAAAAGAACCATTTGAATGCATAAGTGGTTGCTTCTTCACCTGGTAATTGGTTCTTCTCTATGATGGAAACCTTGTTGTAAATGGCTCTTTAAAAAACTATTTCTTAAAAGAAAGCTATTTCTAGATAGCACCAAACAGGGTTTTGCTCTTGTTACGCTTCTGAGAAAATTAGTTCTATGTAGTACCAAAAAAGATTATTTAAACTTTTTCTAATGCTTTATTTATAAGGTTCTTTAAGGGTTTATCATCATAGAGAATAACCATTTTAGCAGACAAAGATTCATTCAATCATTCAAATGGTTCTGTGGGTGCTCAGGCTTCTATATAGAGCTATTATCATCACTAAAGAGCTCTTGAAGAACCATTTTTAAGTGTGTACAAGGCAAAGATCCTGTTTTCATACCGTACAGAAACGTTTTTTCTAAGAGTGTAGCAGGTGAACAAAACTATTTAAGGACTTACAGAACAGTGGAACCTTTTAGTACACCTCTTAGTGTTGATATAGGCACTGAAGTTTATTCTTTTCTTCTGTTTTTGGTGCACTCTTCCTCTAAAATAAGATTGTAAAACATTCCATGAGAATACAGAGAAGTTAAACTCCAAAAATGAACCAGGGACTAAATGTTAGGAACCAAAATGTAACTCATTAATTAAGTAATGATGAATGACTAAAAGCTAATGAAATAATGATGATTTGTTTCAATGGAAAACTTTTCACCCTAACCCCAACCCTAACCCTAACCCTAACCCCAACCCTAACCCTAACCCTAACACTAACCCCAACCCTAACCCTAACACTAACCCTAACCCCAACCCCAACCCCAACCCCAGCCCTAACCCTAATCCCAACCCTAACCCTAACCCTAACCCTAACCCCAACCCCAACCTCAGCCCTAACCCTAACCCTAATCCCAACCCTCCCTGACTTGGTGTGTCCATCTGACACTAACTGACTTATATTTCCACAGTTGAGAACTTGTTCATGTCGCCATAGCAACCGCAGAAAACAGTGCCACTCAAGGAGCAACAAGGCAGACAGTTCTAGCCAAAAAATCTCTCAAATAAATACAGTGGCTTGCAAAAGTATTCAACCCCCTTTGAAAGTCAAACTAATTTTCTAGATTATAAACATATATGCACAATTTTTCTCAAAAAACATTTATGCTGATAACTTTTTTGCTCCAGTGTATTTTCAATTTCAAAACAGGTTATTTGTCTACCAACATTAAAAAGATAAAAATACTGAAACATGTATAAACCCCTGCCCTTTCAAGCTCCGGGTTTACACAAATGACAAATTAGTCACAAACGGGACCCTTGTTTGACCATAATTACACATAATTAGGTTCTACTTGTGAGTCCTTAAAAAAGTCTCTCTGGACTTTAACTGTACCCTTTGTAAGGGCCAGTTTCTTTGTTGGAAAATCACTGCAGAAATGAAGACAAAAGAGCATTCTGCTCATGTGAGAAACAAAATCATTGAAAAGCACAAGGCAGGAAGTGGCTACAAAAAATATTGAGTTTGAATGTTCTCTCAAACACAACTGGACCCACAGCACCCAGACCTTTACTAGAACATGTTGTCCCTCAAAACTAAGCATCAGAGCAAGATGTCAATTGATGAGAGAGGCTACTAAAAATCCAACTGTCACTCTCAGAAGTCTGGAGTGCTCTTTGGCTGAAACTGGGGTGAAGGTGCATGGATCCACAATTTCTCCATAACAAAGGTCTCTACAAGAGTGTGGCAAAAAAGAAGACATTCCCTAAGAAGGTCCACAAACAAGCATGAGAAAGATTTTATGGTCAGATGAGACCAACATATAACTTTTTGGCCAGACTTCAAAGAGATTTGTGTGGTGTAAAAATAACACTGCCCTTCCCTCAAGAAACATCAAACAGTGAAATATGGTGGAGGTAGACTGAACTCATCCAACCATGTCTTTATGGAGCTTGCTTTGTGCACTGGGGCACAGTCATGCTGGAATAGAAAAGGGCCTCCCCCAAAGTGTGTCCACGAAGTTGTCCAAAATGTCTTCATATGCTGAAGCACTCAGACTGAACTTCACTGGAAGTAAGGGGCCTAGCAGCTTTCAAACCTTTGCATGCGACTGTATATTGTAAAGACAAGTGTTATTATTTACTGGAATGTGAGACCACAAGAGTTATCTCAGTGTAGTCTAGGCCAAATACTGTAAAACAGGTGTGTCCCAATACTTTTGTCCATATAGTGTATTCAGGTGATAAGCAGGAGGTAGGTGTCATTAATGAATGGGGTAGTTAGTGGAGTTGTAGGCCTAATTGGGAAGTGGGAGAGTATAAAGTGCCTACCAATTGTAGCACAGGAGGCGGGACTCTATTGGCCAATCGCAGCGCGGTGGGCGGGGCTGTTCTGAAAACGGGTGGGAAAACAATAATAAGGCTGTTTGAGTTGAGCTGCGGTCTGTATGCAGGGCTCAGTCAGGCAGTGTCAGTGTAGAGAGACGCACAACCCAACGTTTACACGCTCACACACCGGGGTGTGAGGGTCTCAGCCCAGACCTGTCAGTGGAGCATCGTAAAGGGATTACTTTCCAGCAGCATGTTTCTCTTGAAGATGAAAACAGACGGTAGGTGTGGAGTGTTTGCTACAGCTTTGGCAGCAGCAGCTGATTCTCCTGATTCTCATTCATTGACATGGTAGAGGTACCTGCCCTTCTATGATGTAAATCCAAGCCTCTTTAAAAGACGCGCATGTCGCTCATTTTTTGTTAGAATAAATAAGAATAAACCCCTTAAAGCCACCAGAGTGCTGCGTAATGGAGCGGTGTGCTTTTATTTCCACTTTCGAAAAGCACAGCACCTACCCTGATTAATAATTACAGGCATATTTAATATTTCTGATCTATGTGTAATCTGTAGCAGATGCTGGCCTTGTAACATTCATATATCCACAACCATGCCTCTGTAAACTGAAGGAGTGATTGGAGAGACTAAGTGGGGAAACACATGGTCAGATCTTGTGTTTTATTTTCGCTTCTGGCTTTATTTGCTTCGCTTTTTAAACTGGCTTTATTTGTTTTCTTCTCGGATCAGCTTGAGTTTTTAAATCCACATTTATGTTTGTGGGCGATTATTTATATTTGTTGGAGATGTAGTTCATGAGAGTGCCGGTAGAGGGCGCTGCTGGTTCCACTCATTATCAGGTGGGAAAAATGACTCTCGCCAGGTCTTTCTTGCTTAATTTCTTCTTGCAGTGTTTGGTGTCAGGTTGTGTTGCACACATGCATGCTTTTCCAGTGCTTTTCTTCCATTGGCCCTTCACAAATGGTTTGTGTTGAGCTGTATAGATGCTCTACATGTTGCATTAAATCACCTGTTATACGTGTTGATTGAAATCATAAGGAAGATTAATGGTAGTTCAGCAGAAGTGTATCCATCTCTGAGTTCCTAACCACATGCTAAACATTGCAAAATAGCAGGCTAACATTGGCAGAAGGCATATGCATGGGCAGGTAAGGGTGTGATGTCATTGCTGTGTAAATTCACATGCGTGCACAGCACACTTTGAGGTCAAACCCTGGGATGGTGGCACCACACTAAACATCTGGTAGTTGATCTGAGTCATAAGGGGGATTAATGGTAGTCCAACAGAAGTGTACCAACCTATGGGTCACTTCTTAACCACACACTAAACATGACAAAATAGCAGCTCAGCAATGACAGAAGGCATGTGCTTGGACAGGTAAGGATGTTTTGTCATTGTCATGTAAATTCAGTTGCATGCACGGCACAATTTAAGGTCAAACACAGTGATGGTGGCACCACACTAAACATCTGGTAGTGCTTTTACTCTGTTCCTCGAGGGATGTGGTTCACAGGCTGTTGGGGAGTTTTAAAGCATCTGACAAGCTCCTAACCTGTTCTCGTCTATGGTTCCAGAGTCCTGCTGGACAACTTCTGATTTTATGATGTAGACCAAAAATGTGATTAAAATGCCCTTTCTGGTGTTGGGTGCAAAAGTGGATCATGTGCCTTCACAAGGCGATTTAAAAAAGGGGAGCCTGGGGGATAAAAATGTCACTAGAGTTAGAAAGATTGGAAAGGATTATGCTGAATAAATTGTATTTTAATAAGACTGAGCCATTTTTGAGTACTCTTTGTTAATGTTACTTCCAGAATTGGCAATATCGGTCCTGCACGAGAGCATGTTATCAAAAGAAGCTCGCTGGGTTTCCACATTGCCAGAAAACTCCTGTAGGTGGACCAGCTTTGATCTGAAACTGTTCAGTGAGCGTAGCCATATGCTGTTGTGTGCATGTTTAATCTAAGTGGCAGAAATGTAAATGATCAGGCTCATACTTTTATAGGCACCCAGTAATTGGGCTGCGCTGCCCTACAGGACGTTTTTATCAAAGACCCCTTAAAGTACTTTTCAAAACCAAACACAGTTTTCATCCAAAACCAACAGCCTGATAGGCTCAAGTGTTTTGCTAATGACCATGCCCATCAGGGCTAGGAGACTGCTGACCAAGCAGGAGGCTGAGAGGCCTGATGAGGGGGGCTGCTGGGAAGTCATACCCACATACATGGGCATCGGGCAGGACACACGCCTGCTGTGTGCCCGGCTTAGGGAGGGGGGACAGAGGGGGAAAGAGAGGGCCATTGTTCCCTGGAAGTCGCTGAGGTAAGGCACTCCTGGCCAGATGTTGTGCTTGGCAGCCCTCCTGCCTCACGAGCAGGTAAGGTGAGAAGGCGGGTGAGCTGGCGGGTTGGCGGCTGCTGCTGGTCCAGCAAACCTGAGTCTGTAGGGTTATATGGAGGTGCTGACCCTACATCAGTTGATTCCACAAGGGATAGTGATACAAACAAGCCACAAATGAACAGAACCTATATCCATCACTGAGAGTCAAGAGGAATGTTGTTGATTCATGCACGCAAGGGCTATTACTGACGATTACTTCTATAATTGATAAACCCATGTAATGGATCCATGCACTGAAGTAACAAAAGTCATACTGCCACCAGCACTTCCTGCAGTCTGTAAGTGTATGAGTCATAGGCAGCTTGTGCCAATTTTTCCCACATTTCCTATTCATTATTGACAGTTGATATGCAAAAATTCAGAGCAAATAACTTTTTGATCAGTCCTGGGTGAATACACAGGGCCCAGGTTTGCTGGAACTATTGGTGCAAGTGAGTAGGATTATATAGAACGACACTATACATAGTCTAGACAATGTACAGGACAACATGCTACAGCACAGACCGTGTAGTGTATAAGAATGTGTTTAGTCTAGCTGTAGATATATTAGTACTACAAACACCTTTGAAGAATGTAGTATTGTAGAGCTAAAGCTCTAATTGATCTACAAGCAGCCGAATCAATGCTTAACAGTGAGGACCAGATTAACTTTCACTAGCGCTGCGAGACCCACAAGTGTGCTGTGTGAAATTATTCCAGAAGAGAGCTTGTAGAAGATTGCCAGCTCTGTTGCCACACTGAGTGCCTGCTGTGCAAGTGAAAGAACCCCTTCCTCTTCTTATTAGCTTCTTTTCTCAGCCTCTGTCAGTCTGGCCCATTCACTGCTATCGAGCAGTGCAGCGTGGCTCGTCTGAATGGACGCTGCTTGGCGCTGGTCCTCGAAGGTCTGTGAGTAATTAGAAGAGTGGTACAGTATATACACAGTGTCTGCACTGGACTGGTCCAATCACCGGGCCAGGGTTAGGGTCCCCCAATGTTCAGCTGGCCCACTTTGCCGCCAGGAGCACTGAAGAGTTGACTGCAGGCAGAAAGTAACGTTTATTAATGGATTCCAAACCACTCTACTGAAAACACACTGGGAGTCTTTGTTTTCCTTGCTTCTGCTCGCCTGCTTTACGGCCACGTTTGAGCTGCACAGCTTGCAGGCCGGCAGCTGCTCATGGTGTGTTACTGGTGGAGCTGGCACAGGGAGTAGTCCTGGTATTTGGAATTCTGGCAGGCCTTCCTGACATTGCTTGGGTTTATGGGCTTCGTGTGGCACCTTGTAGCGTTTACATAGTAATTCTCACTTTGACCAGGTAAGCATAACAGGAACATAGAAATCAGCTGTTGCTAAACAGAGTAGGACATCTCCAGGACTTATTAAGTAACAAAACTACCCTGCCTCTTACCCAACCACTATTCTGATCCTCTCTTTTAACACATTTAAAGGCAAAAAAAAAAAAATCTAAATTACACAATTGTGCCCTTTCTTCAAACATACCCAAGGCATGTAGTCATCCTCAGTTTGCCTCTTTAGTTTTGCTCTTGAGCTATGAGGCTAATGCAGGTCCCAGCTAATGGAAACCAGTTAGCAATGGAAAGCAGTTAGCACACACTTGCCTCAAACCATGTTCAGTACAGAGGGGAACCCTCATGGCCTTCTAAGCCTATTGATTTCTGGGACCCAAAAATTACATTTCTGTAATTCAATTTACTTCTTTTTGTCTGTACATGTCTGTAATTCATTATGCTTTCATTTTAAACTCTGCAAAGACTGTAGTACTGTTCTGATTTCTTTACAGTTTGGTTGGAAACGGTAGGGTTAAATTCTTAAAACGCCCAAGGGAAAATGATCAAATTTGATTTATTTTGGTGCATATTGCTAAGCAAGCTCTCCCATTGGTTAGGCCTTCACATACTAGTCTTCTGTCAGATTTGCCACTAATACAATTAGGAGCTGCTGTACATTAGAATCAACCAGCCATGTTTTAATTTCCTAACAGGAGGGACCAATTTTAATAAGGGAAAATGTCACTCTAGAAACCTTGTTCATTGTCTGTGTTTTAAAATGTCATGGTTTGCCGCTGGTCCAGTAATTTCTGATGCTGTATTACACACAGTTATCTATAAAGATTGACCAAATTAAGGCTTCAGGGTGGGTGCTGCTATCGTTTTTAGCTATATAGAGTTTAGATAAGAATATGTCTGTTGTGCATAATCAGCTACATTTTGGGTTGTAGACATTTGAACTATTCTTTTAAAAGCATTCAGAGAACTCACTTTTTTCTGTGGGTAGAGGGAATCATAATCATCTCATTCAGCTCAAAGTGTGGAAATAAGGGTTGGTAATACCATAATTTCAGTCATATATAAATCTGAAAAATGTGAATTTGTCTGCAAAGTCTGTGTTTGTGTGTATGATTAGATGACCTCTGTGGAGTAAGTGAAAAGCATGTCTCAGTTTCAGAAGTATCTGAGGTGTTGGCACACTGTCTTTGTGTCTGGAGGAAGGAGGAGAGACGTTTTGAGAGCTTGATGAATGCCCGCTCAGTGGTGGGAACAACAGCTTCTAGATATTCCACTGAGGATGAGGGACAAATCATGAATGTTGTATTTGTGGTGAGAGTGTGTGGCTTTTCTGGAAGTAGGTGTGGGCTCTCTGTGTCAAGTGTGGATTATGGCGTGTTAATCTCTCTCAAGATGACAACCCACAGGCAAAGATCGTTGATGGTAAACACAACCGTTTACACCTTGTAGACTGCAAAGGGGAAAAAAGCACAAAATGTTGCCTAGTCTTTTATTAGTTTTGCAGTGTAGTTAAATGTACAACATTACTAGGTGTGAAAAAAGTAAATTGGTCCCTCAGGATGGCCAGTCATCAAAATGTGGGTGTTTTGGTCCGTGGTTTGGTCTAATTTAGATGCTACCTTTCACTGAAGACCAGTATTTATAAGGCCTTGTGACACCTACATAAATATTTCATGACAATTGACGTAAACCTGCATAAACATTTGTTAGGGCTTGTTCCTACAAGACTTAGTTGTCATGAGGGCTTCTCTTGTAAATTTTGCTGTAATTTGTTATGACAATTGTTGGAATTAGCCTTTATATGTGTTTATGTGGGGTTGTCATGAAAGTTTTATGCATGGGACCCACTGTAATCCTTTGAGAGTGAAGACGAAAACCTAGAAGTCTCATGCTCTCGCAAGCATGGTAGTGGAACCGTCATGGTTTGGGGATGTGTTCCTGCAGTAGAACCTGTCTGACCTGCTGTATCAAAAGGCATTAGAGCAGAAAGTATGTCCGCTTTTAGTTTGAAGCTCAAGTCCAACTGAGTGAGGACTTAAACTTTACCTTGTTTATTCCTCCATAAATCTGAATGGTCATCTGCACAGATTTCAATGGCCTAATTGAAGTGTGAAGGGCTCAATCAGTTGTTAATCAAAGAAGAATGCCACAAGAACCTTGTCTCACAGAGTCAATTGGAAATGCATTCTGTGGTTCCTTACAGCGTTCCAAAGTAAATTCCATCGAATTAAGGAAATGATTCCACCACAGACTTACATTTAGCGTTTATGTTAAGATGGTTTCCTTTCATTAGAGTCTTCCAAGGCAGCCGCCCATTTCCTAACTCTGCTGTGGTTGTGCCTGTCATTCTGTCCTAGCCGTGCTAATAGGCAGAGTCCAAGTTCATAATAAATTTCATGACACAAGGGAGCCGAGCGCTATCCTGCCAATGTATTGGGCAGCGTCAGCAGATCAAAGCTGCATGAGATTGAAGCTGGAGGAAAGTTTGCATGTGTTTTCTTCAGGGCTTTTGTGTCCGACAGCGCTGGATGGCTTCTGGGAAACACCTGAGTGGAGAGGAAGTGCACCATGGAAGGAATGTGTTAGTATGCCAACCACAGCTGGCACAGGGTCAGGACCGGCACTGTCCAAACATGCCGAGGTGATTGTCATGGCAGCGCCAGAGTATTGCAGGTTTTTCATTTTCCCTCTTGCTCACTTACACACACACACACACACACACACACACACACACACACACACACACACACACACATTCAACCTTTTGAGGCACATGTCAGTCTTCATCTATACTTTCCAGTGTTACTTAAACATATTCACCCACCTTTGATACATTAATTCTCTAGAGTATTTGGACCTGATGTCTTAATACACCTTTCTGAATGGTTTCCTCTTGTGTTCCCGCAAAGAAAGAAAAACTCGCCTCCACTTTGTTTCCATATGCCTCTCCCTTTGTCACCCATCATGGCCTAATTTTCATACTGCAGTTCATCAAGAACAGGATGTTGCTGCTCAAACGAATAAAAGCAGCTATGTAATCCTATGGTTAATTCATAGCTACACTCCTCTACCCAGACACCAAATATTATAATAACTGGCTGGAGAGCTATTTTCACTCCCAAGCTGTTCCTTTTTTTCCAGCACTTAAAAACACAATGTTTCATTGTTTTCATCCAGAACCAGTCAAGTGCTGTGTTCATAGCATGGAGAACATTTTCCTGCTGCTCCGCTCTGTGTAGGAAAACAAAAGAGTGCTGCCTTGACTACCTGTGAGGTGGCTTGCAAAGCCAGCTTGTGCTGCAATACCTTGTGGAGTTTGTGAAGGAAGTAGGCCACTGTGTTTGTGATGGTGGCGAGCTAATGAAGATCTTGACTTATACCATGGCTACATTTCTGATTTGTCTGGACCGCTGTATTCAATGTCAAAGCCTCCAGGCATACACTCGGAAAACATTAGGAGCAGGTGCACTTCTGAAAATTGATGGGTTTGTGAATCATTAAGCCTTCACTGGGGATGATTTAGGACCGGCAAAATGGCCTGTGTAACTTCTCTTCATTCACTTTGCCTTGCCTGATGGGCCTGGCTTCATCCGTTCTGCTTAACCTGGCCTCCCCCCAGCCTCTGAACTCAATAAGATGTTTGTTTCAGGCCCCCAAACTCCCTCACAGTCATAGTCAATTAGCTCCCGTCAAAACAGGCCACATGACTGGGCATGAAGCTGAAGGGGCACCCCTTGTCACCCCCCCTCTTGACTAATGTTACCCCAAGCTACCGAAAGGAACGCAGGGGTAGAAAGACTGGACATCTATTTCGTGCACCGCTTGAGCTAAGCACAAAGCTGTTCTTTCACTGGGGAACTGGGGCACATATGGAAACGTTTTTTTTTTTTTTTTCCTCCCCTCCAGACCTGAGATTTCCTCTCACCTAAAACTACCCTCCTCAGCTTCCATCATGAAGTTCTGCAGCTGTGCTTTACCTGGAAGATGCTCTTCCCAAGCCCAAAGCACCGACTAGCTACTAGTTTTTGTGCAGAACAGTCACTGTCCAATACAATGCATCTCATTTTTTTTCCATTTTTAATTTTTCTACATCATTTAAAAACTTCTATCCATAACATTCTCTAAAATAATTGTGACAAATGGACTAGTAGGAATGTTCCAAAATTACTTGGAAGACAATTTCTTTACATGAACTTGCATTAGAAGTGTGGAATATTTTTTTTCCCTTCTCCTGTAAATTTGCCATTTGCAATTTTTTTGGTGAAGATGTTAATTATTGTGAAATTGTAACATAGAAGGCTGCAGTATGAGCCTTCTAAGAAATCATGATTTTTCATCCTGACCACAGTTCCAGATGAAAGTGTAGGCCAGTCCATTGCTGACATGCACAACAGTGCATTTGCCATCTATTGCAAACCACACGCAATTTTAATATCACAATACTAGTATTCTGCCAGTATTGTGCAGCCCTATGGGCCCTCAGAGGTGGTGAGGTAGTATATCTGCAGTGTAATCAAACCTCAGACCTAGATGTTCTTAAACCATGGGTGTTACAAATGACTTTTGACCCATGTGAGATTTTAATTCAGTAGATAAATAGATTTAATTTGTGATAGATGATTAATGAAACATTTAAAGCTCCATTTATCAGTAGATCTGTATTTTACCCTCCCTATGCAGCTGTTTGCAGTATTTGAATAGTCAAGGGGCTTTTTTACTCTGCACATTCCAGTTCCTCACTTCTAATAACATCACATTTGACTTGAGGAATACTTCTATAAAAGGCAATGCGACACAATTTTAAGAGGCAAAAAGGTTTCAAGATGGAGCCCATAGATTTCAAATGGAGGGACATCCATCATATGGCAGAATACTTAGGAGTTTGGCTGGAACTTAAGATGGAAAGATACATGATGGAGAGCAGCTACACACTACACTAAATTTTCTGAAGGCAGTTATTCGGCAGCCTGCATTAAATCATCTTTACGCTGTTGTTTGGAATCCTCTGAGATCAGCTGGACTTTGCAACATCAGTGTGACGCTCAGATGCAGTGTGGAGCATTTGATATTTTTAGTTACAAGTCAGGTTCTTTCAAAAAAAAAAAATCTGAAATGAAGTTCTGTTTGAATGTGACTTTGGATATGTGAACAGCAAAGTGCTGCATGGCACTGTATTTTCATTTCTGCCTTTAGTGTGTAGCCCTTCATCAACTTTTCCCATGTCAGCTGCAGCAGAGAGAGATGTGTCTGATCCAGCTTCTTTGTGGGAGTCCAGATGTGTTCAGTAGACTTACGCCCCATTAAGGCCTGGCAGATGGGAAATGGAGGATGAAATGGGTTGTTGCCTCTCAATGACCCCTTCACTTAAGCGTCCAGGAAACCTGGTGGTATTAAGACACAGGTCCCTTCATGTTAGCATCCAGCAGCATGGACATGTGACATCAGCCTTAGGACAAACAAGCAGAGAAGCCAAATGTTAGCAAATTATAGTACATTTGTAGTAAATTATGTCTGACACCTGCCTTCAAATATCTTAATCAGCAAAGTTCAGCTGGGAAGCTAAACAAAATGAAAACAGAGGTCTGCCGATGACGGCATGTTCTTTGAATGAAGTTCTAAGTGCTGCACAGTCTTACTGGATTCCCTTAGTCCCAGAGATGGATGTTTTATGAGCATAGTCGCCCTCCCCCAGCGCACGGGGTCCCGGCACTGCCCCGCACAGCTCACTGTTTATTTGTTTGATTGTGGGAAAATTCTTGAAATGGTCGTGAGAGAGCCGTTCCCAGGGGCTCGGGTCTGCAGTGGCCTCAGGTCCTGCTTCTCCCAGCAGCCCCGCTGGGTGGCGGGGCAGGCCGAAACCAGCTCCGTAGACCACAAGACAGTTCCCTTCAAAGACCCTCTTTACCACCAGAATCAATTACTAGCCATCACTCGCTCACACCACCAAACATCAAGACAAAATATTGAAAGGCTGGAGAGACTAATGGAAGCCCTCTGGCCTTTCTGTCCCACCACTACAGCAATCTGGCAGAAAGTGCAGCCCCCAGAAAATCTGCTCAGATCAGTGGCCAAGCACAGGGGCCAAGAGGGAGATGGAGATCTCCATGCACTGTAGAACATTTGGGAACGTCTAAGCACCATGGGTTTACTTTGGCCTCCTCCTCCAGATCAGGCTTGAAAAGAGGGCAGGATATTGAATGTAAGATATTTAGAGTTTGTAATTTCATTTTGAGCTGCCTTTGCGCTCTGGTTGAAGGATTTGCCCTTTGGCATGGGGAATAGGGCTTTTGTTTTTAGCATCAATCATACCTTCATATTGTGTACTTTTGTGAAATTTTATCTCTCAAGAATCTGTTGTTTGTCACGTGTAGTGCGACATCTTAGGGGAATTACAGAGACACACTCACAGGTCAGGTGTATCTTTACTTTCGTGTTTCAGGTGTTTTGGGGCATTCCATCTCAGGACTATGAATCTGTGAGGTCAAGCTTCAAGTAAACTGCACAGGCCATGTGATAGCTTTGCTCAGTGTGTGCGGGTTGAATTTGATATCAAGCATTTGCTGAAGTCGTTTACAGCAAGAGTAGTGTAATCTCTAAAGGTAAGTTAAGTCTCACAATGTTCCAGTTTTACGCTCTTCTCTACCTTGTTCTGACGGCATAGTTTCAAACACTTGAGATAATTGCCCCGTTCTCACCTTTTCTGTAATGTGATAAACCTGTTTCACGTAAAAACGAAAGTGAAAGCCAAGTGTTGGATGTCCTTAGGATCACCTACAAGTTCATGTTCATGATCATAACCAATGAGGTACATTTGAGACTACCTGAGGTACTCAGACAGGGGTTGTAAACTTTGTCACTACAAACGTGCAACACATGCATACACTGAAAAAGGAGACAATGTGCAAAGACCTTAAAGGAACTGATACCCTTGGTACCCGAGTGGTACTCTTGGATCAGAAGAGTAAATCCTGAAAGGCCCAAAAGAGAAGTGATCCTGCAATGTTCGGTATTATCTTTCATGGACAATGCCTTATCAAAGACCCCTTTTTTCACATTGTATGCAGATTGACTGATCTAGTTTAAATTACATTTGTACACAATGGTGATGGGATTACCCTGAAAACCAACTGCGCTGCTTTTTCGTTCTCCTTCGGGTGTCAAAACACTCTCCCAGAGCACAGTCATCCTAGCCATCATTTGGAAAGCTCGCTAGCTGAGTGACAAACCGCATCATTTGTAGCAACCAAAGCATCTACTTAACCATGAAAAGGCTCCCTCTCTGGAAAGTTTATTCAGCAAAACGAGGCCTTTCATTTCAGCTTTCATCTTCGGCGACTTTGCACGGTTTTTGCCTCTTCTACTCTGTTGGTGTGCTCCAAATGGGCTGTTGAGTGAAACGCACCATTCATTTGTGTCGAATGTTTCAGACATTTCGACCTCAGAGAGATGTGGCAGCTGCCATCGCGTTTGGCTTAAAATGGCTGTAGCCCTGGGGAATACCAGAATGCTGTGTGGTCTCTCTATTAATGAGTTGTTGTTTTTGCCCAGGTTTCACCTGGGGCTGTCCTTCAAGGAGCATGTTGGTGCATTTTTAAGGTGTTTGCAAATGAGCTTTTCCCATAGATCCGCGTAGTACTTTTTAGCATAACCAAATACTAATTATTTAAATATCTCAAAATTGTACAGATTCACTATGATGTAATTGTTTATCAGTATGATTCAGAATTATTCTTTAAATGTCCTAAATACACCAATGTGTATCCAAGCTTTAACAGAATATAGAGTAAAAATCAGTTTAGCTATTTATTTATTTATGGATTTTTGCATTTCAATTATTGAGACCATACTTTATATTATTACAATCAATTGTAAAATTCCAATATTGATACAGTTGATTCTCCACCCTCAGACTGAAGCATGCAGATTTTTACACCCATAGCAAATATAAATATCAAACATCCCATAGACGCAAGCATGTGACCCAGGCCTATTTTGTAAATTCTCTCAGGAGCAGACAGGAACGCCAAGGTTCATGAAGCCAGGACCTCGGTGCATGCTGCTTACCTCTCCTTCCTGACGAATAAACACAGAATAATCTGTTATCTGCATCCAGGAAATAGGGACATAAACAAGAACCAAGTGCCAGGGTTTAGGCACAAACTGTCCGCCTGCTTGTGTCTTAGCAACCGCAGGGTCTCCTAGGTGTTGTATATGGTAGCATGAAACAGGTTATGCGTACGTATGAGGGATTCAGAGCGGGAGAGTGAGTGTGCTTGTGTTTGGTTGTCTAAATGGAAAACAGGTCCACATTCCTTCCAGAAGTGGATGCCTGTTATCCAGTGATGCACCGTTTGTTGAGCTTTTCAGTGAGGCATGTATGAGGGCAGAGGCCGACGTGACCTGAACTGGGCCACATTGCCAGCCATAGTGAAGTATGGCCTGTGTGTAAAAGTGCACGAAAGAATTCATGAGCACATCTTAGGCCAAGAGCCTGAGAGCCCGATATCACACTGTGAGATTAGAATAAAGGTCACCTCGTCTCTGGTGTCTACACAGCCTCTTCATATTTATTACTTACTGTAATGAGTTGGGCTGCAGTATATGTATTATTATACTGTTCTGTATTGAATGTTTAGTATTGCTAAGGCCAATATCATTGATATTAAGAAACAGTATATTTTGCAGGCCTGGTAATGAGCCTATGTAATAAATGGATACACATTATTGCTAAAAAAAAAAAAAAAAAAAAAAAAAAAAATGTTCCTGGTCTGAGCCTGTTAGAATTAGTCTGCACGTGGCATATATGGCTGTGTGGTGTGAGTTAGGAGCTTGTACTGATGCCCTTCACTCTAATGAGTGGTTATGTGATTGCGGGTTAAAGTAATGATAAAATAACATGCCATTACTAGTGGAGAGTAGAACTGACTAAATTACCAAATTGCATTATTAGGAAGAGGAAAATGGCTCTGGATAACTTGTAAATTAAGTAACTGATGTATTTATAATGAAGCTCACATTGTTGTCACCCAGCTCATGGTTATGTTTTGGAGAATTACTTAATTCCTCTGTGGTCTCAGGGCTTTCATTGATAAAGATGTGGCTGTCTCTTTAAGACCAGCTCACATCTCTCTCCGCTGGAAGACTAATCTTCTGGTGCAGGGCCCTGTTTCGCAGCCAGGTTGCCCAGGCGACGGGCCGCAGTACATAAACGGGGGAGATGTTTTGGGAGCGGTGGGCTTTGGAGCAGGAAATCTTATGCATTCTTTATCTCCGAGCCGCTGGATGTCAGGCAGCACACGGAGTGAATTCAGCCCGGCATTTCCTCTTTCCAGCTCACCTTCAGCAGAAAGAGGCCTTTGAGAAGAAAGCGTTCAAATTACCCTCTGAAAACAGCCTAACCTCTGAGAGAGAAAGAGAGAGAGAGAAGAAACTAATGAGAGGGGAAAACTACTCACTGTGTAAAGAAAGATAAAGTGAAGGCGCATAATGAGTGAGGGAAGAAAAATTGAGTTCAGAATCGGTCCAGTTTGACTGAGCTGTAGAGCAAGTCACATTGATGGATAATAATCATTAATGCCACTGACTTTCCTGCTGCTTTTAGTGCAAACAGAGGTCAGTCTAAACAACGGGGGCATGCTCAGTCTAGGCTTAAAGCCAAGTAAAGTAAGGCTTGAATCATGCCAGAGCACTCCGCGGGGATCACTGTAATCCATATTCCTAGCCTCACCGTATCTATAGTGCCAGTCTACTGTTGAGTGCGCTTGCAGCAACATTAAGTAGAGGATATAGACCATGAGCTGCTGTGAATCATGAACTATTTCTGACATAGACAGATTACTAGAGGATGCAGAAAGACCCCATATGCAAAGCTGAGACTTTTCCCAGCCATTCATTCTTTATTCAGTTGATTTTTATCTTTATTATGAGTAGCTGAAAGCACTTTTTCATTACATGGCAGTTTACCAAGACTTGAACACACACATGATGGCCTCACTGTGAATTTACATCCATGAAGTCTTAAAGAATGTCCACACTACCCATGAATAGGGTATATTCACACATGGGATACACATACATCCCCATCAGCTGCATGTTTATTACAGGATGTGCACAGGTACAGTGTTGCGGTCGCAGTCTCTAACCTCCCATCCTTACCTTTGCTTCCTGCCCTTCTTCCCAGCCCACAGTGGAAGGAAGCTGGGCTGATTGCTGGAGGCAACTCACTGGGAGAGAAAGGGACCCCTGCAGTGTGGCCTCTGTTGGAAGTGACATTCCTAAAACAGTATAAATCCACCAAAGCTATAGAACCTCCACTAAACTAAATAGCTTGCAGTGTGGTGCAGTGCTGTTGAATTTTGTGCATATAGGCCATGCAGGGTGTGTGTTCATTTCTCATTATTTCATGCACGTCTCTCTTTCCAGCAAGTAAAAATCCTTGTTTGTTTTTTTCCGGCTTATCAGTGTTTGATCTCTATTTTTATGTCTCCGCTTCCTATTTGTTATTCACTGCAGGGTAGTGTTCAGAGCTGCCAGCAGTGTTGCTTTGGTGAAATCAAAGGACTCCTGCTTTATAGCTAATGGAAACCTGTCAAAAACCTGTCTTTTGTTTCGAAGTTTGTTATGGATATATCCTATACCTTTTTTTTGCATGCACATTCATCATCTGTTTGAATTTATGATGATTCACCTGAAGTTTTTTACTGCCTTTGGTGTATGTTTCTCCTCTCCCTTTGCAGACTCTATTTCATGTCGATGTCAGTGAAGAAACAGAGTAGCCAGAGGTAACCAGCAGTAGGTTCTCCCAGACAAATCTCTGGTCTGGCCTGCTCAGGCTAGGAGCATTCAGGGCAAACATCAAATGGTGCATTCCAACTTTAAACAAACAGTAGCAATAGAAATTTCAGAGCGGTGCTATTGTTTCAGAGAGGAAGCTCAAGCTGCAAACTCAGAACTCCATCTAGAGCTCGGAAGGATACTCATTCAAACGAACACATCTCGACCTGGCCACTTTCATAAGCAGCCCCTAATGGAAACAATGTGTGTTGATTTGATCGTGCATTGCTGCTGCAGTGGATGCAATTGACCTAGATTTATTGTTTGTGTGAGCGAGAGAAAGAGAGAGAGAGTTGGTTGTGATGGCTAAAGCTTAACAAGCCAGAGAGAAGGAGAATCAAAAGTGCACAGTGGTCCAGGAATTTAGTTTCAGCTCAACAGTGCGGAACATTGTCTGCTGTCTCTTACAGTGTTAAGTGTGCTATCCATTCAAATGGGGCTGCACGATAAATGCGGAGTTTAAGGTGGTTTAATGTCATGACAAGGGGATATCAATGTCTTTTCATACAGTAAATACACAGAGACCTTTTGGTATGATGAGAGTTTTACTATGGGAAATTTATGGAGATTGTCTTTTTATGGAGCCAAGAGGACCAACTGTGTTTGCGTCCAAAAAGCAAGAAATAAATCCTCTTCCAAAGATGTCAAGTCTCCAAAACAATAACGTGCCTACAGAGGCTTTACACACATTGACAGCCTAATAATTGAATGGTTCTCTTTTACTTTTTAAAGTGTAAACGTGCAAAAAACCCCATCTTGTTTTGAAAAATCTGCTCAGAGACAGCAAGATGGCTCAAAACCAAGACTGCTGTGCCTAAGAACAAATTGAAAACCAAGAACTGCCCGGTCTTGCATTTGGTTTGGGAGCTGCTTGTTTATACCATTTTCACCACACCCCAATCAGTTTGGCATTGATTCAATCAGTACACTTGTATGCACACTGATAGGCAGTTCTTCCACAGATTGCTGGGTCTTTTTTTTGCATTTTGGAAAGCTAAATGTTCGGTTCTTTTGGCTGCTGTTCTAGAAAGCTGGGGAAACATTCTGCTTCGCAAAGAAAGATCCATTTTACAGTATGTTTTGCATCTCAAGTAAAGTGACTCAAATGCTGCCATAACATCAGTCTCCGCTACAAAGCAAATATGCTCAGTCCTCTCAGCTGCATAATAAAAATGATCTCCATAAATTTCTCACTGGCGCTGTTCGTTTTACTGTGGGATTTACTCTTGCATTACAGAATGATCCTGGCACTGCAACAGCTGCAATTGATACTTTGCAAATACGTTGAAAGCTTACAGTAATGGGTGAAGCTTCAGCAATTGAGCTACAGGGTTTAGAATGTAAAGTCTTGTAGTTACTGTCCTTATTGTCCTCTGTGTTTTGTCTGAGCAAATGTTAGAGCTGTGGAGACGTACAGAAAGTGGCCATTGGAGTTCTAGAGCTGTTGGAGTTATGTAGAGGCTGTTGGCTGGAAGCTGGGGTGAATTTTGAGGGGGGTTCCTCTCTCTAGAGTGGAAGAGCAGGAGGTTGAGTGAGGCTGTCCTGAAGCACGGGCTGCTGAGAGTCGCGTGGCGAGGGCCAGCAGGCCCTCGCAGCCACAGCTGCTTCCAATCAGCACTCCCAAAAATAAGCACAAAGAGCTCCCTCATCTCCATCAGTGCAGTCCCTCTCTCCCCTCCTCCATCATCCCACTAGCTACTCCCTCGTTCCTCTGCTGCTCCTGGCCATCACTTTTCCTCCTCAGACCCATTCTTTGCCCTGTCTTGCTCAGACTTCCTCAATTTTCTACAGTTTCTGAATTTTGACTGGCTTTTTTAGCACAGTATGAAGTATTGTCAGTTCTAAATCCAATCTGAAGGATAGTTCTTTACACAGCCAAAGGGTGCAAGCTGGGAAACACTTTAGAGTAAAACAGCACTAAGTGCACTCGTAATCAGTCTAAGAATTTGCTCTTTTCTCTGTGCTGTGAACATCTCCATAAAGTTTCAGAAAGATGCATTTGCTCTAAGAAAGGATTGATTCTATGTTGCACTGATGGCATAGTTGATGTCGAGGAAGTGTCCAGGTATTTGCATAATAATCTGGACAACTGACCATTCCTTCTGGTCCACATCAGATCAGCACATGGCTGTTGGTGTGAAAATTCTGTCAGGGTCAAAGGTTCTGGTGCTTGACTTTCCTCCAAAGAATGTGTCCATTGCAAAACTTGATGCTGAAAATTTGCAGAACATGTTGTCCTGTGTTGAGAACCGTAGTAAATCTGACGGAGTGCTGGACAAGTGGAAGTTGTTGCTGGATGTACTCCCAAAGCCTTGGGATAAGTGGAGAGACGTCAGCATTCTCTTGCTGTTGCCAACTATTCTTGTCAGATACTTTTGGAACTGTCAGTTTATTCGGTACCCATTCCATCAGGTATGCAAATGACACAGGTAATCTTGTAGCCTTACAGTTAGTGACTAGCCCATCTGTTTCACAGTTTCTCAGCCACTTTCTATCAGTGAAAAGGAGCCAGCATAAGACGACTGCAGACTGCATACTGCATAATATTTGGGGGTGTACGAATCCGCTGATAAAGTTAAAGGATAGGGAGCCCTAACTGTATATTGAAAAAACTGTAGTCTCTGTCTGTACACCTACAATGTGGATCAGCAAGATCATTGTGTGTAGTTGCCAGACAGTTTGGAGTTTACCTCCAGATCTCACACATCTGATCAAGCTAATCAAAAAATCGGAAGACAGTTATAAGTTGAATCTGGTTTGAGTTAAATTTGTAGCTTAACCCTCTAGGAGCATAGATCTCTAGTAGCAGGTCTGATGAACATTGTTTTTTTGCATTAGGAGAGTTTGCGTACTCTGAGGTAAAAGGTATTGTACAGGTAAGGTACAACAATAGTCTTAAGGTCAAGTTGTTTACATTTTTAAATTAATTTTGAAGGTACACACCGTTCACTTACCCAGGGGAAAGGGGCATATTCGTATCTCTTCATAATGTTATGTTTTAAAATAAAAAAACATAATAAAAAGCCTAGAGTCAAGACAAGGTGTCTGAAGACAATGCAACTTAAAAACAAAACTAATACAGATTTGATAGATATTTCCTAACTAAAGATTCTTGAGGGTACCACCCCAATGACAGTGTTGTACCTTTTTTGAGAATCCTCTGCGATTGAAAAGAAGAGAACAGTGTTGCTCCTCTGGGGTGGTGAGTAGTGAGAATAATTTTGCTGAGTAGAGTGTGTTTTGCCTGTGAGAAGAGCACATCTTTTGCAGGTGTTTTCAGTAACTACATTTACATTTACTGTATTTGGCAGACATATTTGAATATAATCAGAACATAACTGATGCTGTGTATCACTGGTTATTTTCATACTTTATTTCTATACCCTCTGAGAAACTTTATGAAACTTTAGACACTTACTTTTAGCTGATATTTGGTGATAAATATAGACTTCATCTTGGAAGAGACATCTTAGTTGGTAATAAATTTGGAAAGTTGCCATTTTAAGTGAACATCCCCATTCATATTTTTCATGTGACCTTGCTCTGTTTGGTTGCATAGAAGCTGAACTTCTGCCACATTCCTTGGGTGCATAAGATGTTGAGCTAAGTGTGTTTAAGAACAAATTGCGCTTGCTATCTCCGAAGATAAACAGGAAATAAGTATTTGTTGAATTTTTTGGAGGAGGGAGGCATAGGATTACATTAGATAAAGTCATTGTGCTACGTGCTGGGGCTTATTCCTCTTAATTAGTGCATGCTGCTGGTCTTGAGCAGAGGACATGAGGGTAATTAAGGGAACTTGGGTGTGGCCCAGATTGAAAAAGTTTGCAAAATGTTGGTGATTTACTAATCTACAACTAAAACGACAATCCTAAACTGTTTTTTTTCCCCTCTCTTCTTCTTATTGTAAACACATTACTGAGATATTCCAGCTGACAACTGTTTATAACTCTGATGCTTCCTCAGCAGAATCAGTGTAAACACAAACTTCCTATTTGTGCATGGCCACGTGACTTAAGCAAGTGGATCCGCATGGACTGCTGTGCCCACAGGCAAAGTCCATTGAGTTCAAAGTGTCTTGCACCAGCAGAGTTTAAAGGTCATCCTGAAGGTCACAGAGGTCACCATCTGAGACCTGCACCTGTTTACGGGGCCTCACACTACAGCGAAGACGACTTGCAGATGTGGCATCAGAAGGGATGTAGTATGTAATACCTGGGTCTTCATAGGCTTCCAGCCCTGAACCTGGCTCAACTTTCCACTCGTCTGGTGTCTGAGACCGAGATCTGTGCTTTATGAACCTATATACACACAGCTGTGGAGAGTGTGAACACACTGATTTATAGGCTTTGATATGGAGCCTAAAAAAGGACAATTCTACACATGGAACAGTTTAAAGCTCGCAGACCTGTGTGCGTTTACTGTGCGGAGAAAATACCTTGTTAAAGTTCAGGGCCATCAAGCTGGTTCTTTTTGGGCCTGTGAAAGAACTGGCGATGAATTGTATGTCTTTAATGCTGCTTGACCTGCTCTTTGAGATAGAGGCCCTTCAAAACAAGTAGTAATACCGACTGGAATATAGAAACCATGCGTTTGAACTTCTGTACCAGAGGCATTAGAAATTAGTTTCTGCTTGCTGCGTCAACTGTACACCTGGAGGCTCTGAACATGCACTTTCTTGATAATAAGGAGAATAAAGAGGAACATACTGTAGCAGATTTTCACAGTGAGCAAAATTCATTAAGTGCAATTTGCTAGCTTCATTAATAAGAGACGAACTGGTGCCTTTGAAGTGCTGCGCCTTAATTATGTCAAGCATCTGTGTTTAACTGTAAATGTGGGTGCAAGTCTGTTTTTCTCATTGTCCTACTCAATTAGGTTGTCTGTACAAATGTTTTGGGGGATGCATTTGGGAACAGTAACAGGTTGTGCCATCAGTGCTCAATAAGCTGTAGACAGAATGGATGTCTGATTGGCTATTTAGATACCCCCCCGCGATTAGATCTGGGAGCTTAAATAAAGCCAAGAAGGGGGAATGTAATCTGTCCAATTTCAGGCATATGTGCGCTGTACACTGTGTGTGAGACAATGCTCTGAATGCCTGGTACAACAATTTCACATGGAAATGTAATGTTGGCCTATGCTGCTTTCAAGAATATACTCTCTCTGTTGGATCTCCTAAATAGGAACTTTTAAGGAGGATACATGTTTTTTAATCTACCATAGTAATTTATGATATTTCCATTTGCATTACGATACTAACATTAATGAGTCTATGCTAACTCATGCCTTGCAACCCTGACAGCTTGTTTTGATTGGAAAGTGTATTTGTGCAAATACTGCAACAGGAACACTGCTATTTTATGAAATAGAATGGTATTTCAATTCAATTTAGTTAAAATAATTAGTTGTCACAAGGCAGTTTCAGGTTCAGGCCCCTAGTGAGCGAGCCAAGTGCAAGAAGAAGAAACTTTGAGAGGAATCAAGATTCAAAAAGGGATTCTGTCATCAACTGACTGACTGTATAGCAAAACAATACTGCAGCTATAGCAGTAGAACAAAATCTTTTAGACAAAAGACTTAGATATTTACCCATCAGTTAGTACAGACTCCTCAAAAATTCAGTATGCTTTGACACCAGTATCAATATATTAGCTAGCACTAGCAAAATGCCACTCCCTCAGGAGTAGAACAGTAAGCTATTCATTAAATGCACTGAAACCAGACTCTGGGTCTGTCTTAGGCTGACCCTTTTGTTGGTCCTGTCTGTGTGTATGCACCAATTAGAGGTGATTTGGGGGCCCTGGAAAGGTTTGTGATGAAGATTGGCGGGTGAAGGTCAAGTCTGTACAACACCAGGGTAGCAGAGGTCCACCTGCCTGCTGTTTTCACACATGCATTGACATAATGACACAAACACACTCTGTCTTGCAGTCAGGCAAGAGTCAACACACACACACACACACACACACACACACACACACACTTTCTATCTCCTTCTGAGAGAGCGACAGATGTTTCCTCATGCCAGCTTTGCATTATCTCAGAGAAAGAAGGCAGACGAATGGTGTGGCCATCTCTATGGACAGGGCTTTACCCTGAAGAGCCAGTCTGGTGTGCCACATGGCTGAGTGCTTGGGGGTAGGGTGGTGGCACTGGGGGAGGTACATGGCTTTTAAGATTAGTCTGTGAATGCTAGTAATTTACTTATTCTGCAGATTGTGGAAAAATCTGCTTCACTACTCATTCTCAGCCCTCTCTTGCCTGGATTTTAATGAGACTGATGCTTTTCTGCATTGACTGGAAGCTGTTTTTTTTTACTTTCGTGTTACTGGTTGCATCCAGAACAGGAGCACGAATCCAGAGTTGTATGCTATTGGCAGTATTTTTGAGTGTATCCTGCAGGAACTAAGAATACTGTCCAGATTTTGGTTCCAGTAATTCCTTAAGTGCCGTCTGCCAGAGGGGCAATTTAACTTGCTGTGTTACGGGCATTTGAAGTCATGGCGTCCAGACCTATTATTACAGAAGGGATCTCTGCCTCTTGTCTTATCTTATTGAGTTTGATTGTCCCAATTGAGTTTGGATATTGTTTCTGATAATAATGGCGAAAAGTGGCAAGAGAGGTTGAAAATATTGTTGGCTGTTAGAAAGACCACTCAATAGTTGCTTGCTCATAGGCTCCAGAGCAGTATGCAGATTTAACCAGCACAGTTTAACAGTCTTGTAGTACTCTCATCATGTTGATGTTTTATAATAATCAGAGGAAACACCACGTTGCCACCCTGACCCTGACAGCAAAGAGTGGGACTTAGTAATGCAGGAGTGATTGCTTCTCATCACACTAGCACAATCAAAGCAATAATCTGTTGTAAATTCAAACAATCCCTTACCTTCACTGAGGACAATCAGGCTACACATGTTTGGTGTCTGAAATTTGCTCTTACAGTTTTTCACTGCACCAGTAACCAGTAATAGATGCTTGTACCATCCAATTAGCATTGTGTAAACTGCAGGCCTAAATCATCACACACTTGCTTCAGACTGTGTCAGGTTGTTAGCAGCGCATTGTACTTTTGTCCATTGGCTTCTTACTTTGACTAATACAAACATAGACTTTCTCTTTGTGCATGATGATGTTTGGTGTTGGTTGAAGCCCTACTTGAAGAGTAAACAGGGACTGTATAGCTGTCAGGAGTCTTAAGCAGTAATTATCTGCAGGGCAATATGAGTTCACTCTGGTGATTTAAACGTTTGTGAGGAGGTCTGGTGTGGCATAGTCTGAAGAGCTTTTCTCTGTGGTCTCCCCCTGGCATTTGGGATGACGGCATGGTGTCGAAGTCGACTGTGTCTGGCCTCTCATTTTCTGTCACTGGAAAGTGCATGCTATAATAACGATGCGTCAAAACAAAACACACCCTCGACAAGAGAAGACAACTGCTGCCACACAGATTGAACATGATAGACTTTCTCTCATTTTTTTCATTCCCTATGCTTTTTTTTAAATATGAACAATCAGTTCTAAAACATACTTGTAATTCTTGTCAGCAGTTCTAAACTTGGTCTTAAGCCTTCTCCATGTGCTGAGACACTAAAGTTTTAGGGGAAAGTGTCAGAGAGGGCGGCATAAGGAGTGATGTGGTTTTCATTGAGGCAGGGAAGGAAGAGAAACTGGGAGCTGGAATAATGGATCTGTCCCTAGAGACATTGAAGAATGCGTCCAAGCATCATAGTACTGTTTAATTCCTTAGCCTCCTACATCTAGACAATAGCATGGTAAATTTCATTCACCTCATGCATCACTGCAGATATTCTTATACTGAATACATTTATGGAGTATCATTTGCTGAAAACATTATCTTTGAATGGTTCCTTTGTATCAAAGTACAGTTCACTCAAAGCGTATTGCATTAATGGTTCTATTGAAGGTAAAGTAAAGACATTACAAAGTAATTGGCAGATCTGTGAAGGTGATCTGCGTTAAGCAAAGACATATTGCTTTATGTATTGATCTGGACTTATTGTTAATGCAAGTCACTATGCATTTGCCATCTGCCTTAGGGATCAGAGCCAAAGTCCAAACAGCTGCCGTCATCAAATCTAGAAAGGTCAGAAATGACCAAGCCAACGTCCTTCGTTGTGGACATTGCTCACATACTTGTGATGATCACAGCTTTAAATACTAATGGGTTTCTTCGATATTATTGATGATTGACCGAAGTTGTGGAAAGTGCTAACTTTTTGCTAAATGGACAGGACTACACAAATCCAAGGGATCAGAGGAAATGATATGTGAAGCCATCTATCTGGGTAGTAAGCATATGTGTGTTCAAAAACAAATTGGCTGCCACCTTTGCAGTGTTTGTACATTTCTGCACATGCAAAATATGTATTTATGTTTTATTTATGGTTCTCTATTTTAAGTAGCTCAATGTACAGCCAAGCTGAAATTTTGGAACCAAATTTGCTACAAGTCATCTAGGGACTGCTGCTTTGGTCCTTGGACTTGTGAACAGTCAAAAAGGTCAGAGGTGACTAAAGATATCCCATCTGTTTTTCTGCTTTACTGCAACTCCTCTGTTTCTCACATGACCTGGTGTGCACTGTTGCAGTCTGTGGTGGAGGTCAAACAAATCAATCACTTGCATTCCACTGTTTTTAGGCAAAATGTAAAGGATTGGCCTGTAATTGTGGCATGTGAGACTGCATTCCTGTCTGTGCTGTTCTTTGTTTGGGTTTGCACTTGGTGCATTTTTACATGAGTAGCAGAGACACGCAGAGGGAGTCTTGAGTTACTGACAGTACCTTCCTGTCTCCATCCACCTACATTTAATCGTGATAAGATAATTGTAGTGAGGCTCTCGAGGGGCTGCTGTGGTGACTTATCTGATTTCTTTCCTTGTGGATGTGAGATGTCTAATGGTTTGAATTGTCCTTGAGGACTTTTTTTGATCATTTTATCTGATTATATCAACAGCTCATGTGTTCATAAGCAATCGTACCATTTGATAAACCATTCAGCCGTTGGTTGAGGGTGAATGAATGGTTGGATTCGATGGGTGTGTGTGGATGTGTCAGCAAGTGTGTTTGTGAGGAAGACACTGGACAGGAAAGGAGTTCCTCTGAGTGTTCTATGATCTCCAGCCCATTTCCGCTGCAGCGCTGCGCCCGGGATTGTGCTTGCTGAAGACTGCGGGGTGGTTTATGGGATGGGTTAGAGGGAAGTGCAAGCTGTGGAGGGTCACTTCCTTTCATCCTACTCTCATCCCTTACTAGTTGATAGATATACATGTACACACGGATTCAATAATAAATACAATGTTACAATATTATAGAATGTTGTAGAAGGTGGTTTTTAGGTGTTTTATTCAGTATTTCAAGTTATTAAACTACAAATAATAACATACTCAAGTGACATTTTTGTGACTTTTTCTAGCACTAGTGTCACACCCCCTTAAATAATGATGCCAGGAATGATGCCATAGCATAGCATGGTCCCTGACAAGCTTTCAATGATTGGCTGTGAATATATATTCAAATTTTTGAATATATATTATTTTATTAAATTTTATTCAAAAGTATATACACATGTATATGTGTGTATACGTATGTGTGTATACGTATGTGTGTATACGTATGTGTGTATACGTATGTGTGTATGTGTGTGTGTGTGTGTGTGTGTGTGTGTGTGTGTGTGTGTGTATATATATATATATATATATATATA
>JBBPCZ010000001.1:47721705-47741176 GCA_037974445.1 Brycinus macrolepidotus | reverse complement strand
GTGTGGAGGTGTGTGTGTGTGTGTGTGTGTGTGTGTGTGTGTGTGTGTGTTGCTGTCCATGAAGCATAGAGCCATTTGATCAAGTATGGTGTTAAGAGCGCCATCAAAGGCTGGTTTTAAGGGAGATGACTGACTGTTGAGGAAGGTAATGGCAGTGTTTAAAATAACATGGAAAGCCAAGAGAGCAGAAACTACCACGGGCAGACCCGAACACTATTACATAAGATCAACCCAGCTGCTATTGGGCTGATGCTCAAGTTAAAAGTAGGTTCAGGGCTTCTGGCGATGTGACTAGTTGGGGCTATTGGGAATCAATCATGCTGAGCCTTACATGGATACATAAACATGAAATCGCTAACACATGGATTAGAATCAAATGAAAAACTGAGTAAAACTGTACCGCTCTCTATTAATGTCTAAAAGAGGATTGGTTTACTAACTTGGTCTGCTTCATAAATTTACTGCATAGTTAATTGTGTTACTAAGCTTAATCTCATCTACGGAGTCTCCAGTCTATAATTTTTGTGTGTAAATTCAAATAAGAGGTTTGCTGCAATCAACAAGTTGGCTAACCTCTGATTTTGCAGATCCAAATTGTCAAGGCGTATCCAAATGATCAGACCAACCATCCATCAGGATGCTATGAATACAACTTTGCAAGAAGAAGTACTATGGAAAATGGCTTAATTTTATTCTATACTGTTCAAACCATTGCTTGCTGGACTCACACCCCGTACTCAAGAGACATTCCCACAGCAGTGGATGGACTCATCTTCCAATGTTGCAAACTTCATTCACGCCCCTGTTTGCTTCATCTCAGTCTTTATTACTAGTATATCTTGCCAGCATGACACCATGTCTTCATGCTCAATAAACTGAAGTGCTAAAAGAGCACTAAAAGTCTTAGACTAATGTGTAAACTATGTTACTTTTTCAAAATGCTGTTGTATTAAAGGCCCACCTAGAGACAGTGAGCATATGGCTACAATTTTATGATGCTGAATCGCTGAATCAGCCTTTTGTTTGCATTTTGCCATGGTGTCCCTATTAAACATTGATCAAATAAAAGAAGAAGCATAAAATTCATTTACGAGATCAAATTGCCTATATAGCCAAAGAATACCAATACCAAGTATGACTGATGCATTTTTAAGTATATGATGTAGCACATAAAACCTCAGTGATATGCAAATAGTGCATTTGCCAGAACCATATTAGGGAGATATGTCCTGTGCTATTAGATGAAGTAATGCTGTTGCACTTGGCTGCTGGGTGCATGGTTGTGCTAGCCTCAGAATCCGAGTCGTTATGTAATTATGAAATTTCCGCAGACTTAAACCCTGACCTTGCCTCCCTTCTCGAAGTGAACGCTGGCAGTTTCAGAAGACTCCTTGGCTCGGGACTGCATGGCGAAATATTTGAGCACTTGCTCATCAGAGGCGTTCCCTCCCCGTTTCTGTCTATGCCTTATCTGATGCAGGGATGGAGAGGAAGTCATTTGGAGAGGCTGCAGTGAGAGGAGAAAGGAGGGCTGAGTTTCTCATTCCTAACAACCCTGCTCATCCTTTTCGGAGCACGTAGGCACATACGTGCCCAGCCAGGCTCAATTCTTAATGAGAATTAAAGTGACACAAGATTTTTTTAAAGTTTTTGTACATCAATCATGATGTTTTATCACAGTGTAGAGGTTGCTGGAAGTTTCAAATTATGTAAAAAAAAAAGGAAAAAGAAATGGAGATGGGTTTTGGTCAGGTAGCAACAAAATCATTTTTTCAGATGTGAACGTTCTTTATTATATTATTGTAACATGATTACAATAATATGATTATTTTACATATTCTAATATTCCAAATTTGTTGTGGTGGACTTGTATTTTACACCCAGTAATTGCTGACTGTCCAGTTTGTAAACTGTACATGCTCAGGTTCATATATAGTCCAGAGTCCTGGTTGACTGGTTATCTCTGAATCCCTTTTGTCTCTTTTGTGTCATCCCACATAAGCACGCGTGTCTGTGTTCCCCAGGCCTCCACTCTGGCAGCCGTGTTAAAGAAACAGAGATCTTGCTTTCAAATGAGCACGGAATGTGCCTCCTGCAAATGTGGCGTGAAATTACGCTAGTGTCTCTATTACAAGGTTAGCGATGGCTATTTATCAATTCAAACTATAAACCAGCTATTGCTGTTTTTTAGTGGGGGGGTTTTAAGGTGTGTGCGGGGGATGGTGGTAGGGGAAGGGGCAAGCTAGATGCAGTAATGAGTTAGGAATGTGCATGTGTGTGTGGTTGAGTAGAGTGAAGGGGAGAGATCATCAAGCCGTGTTTACATCCATTTACCTATCACAGCAATATATGTATTTACATTATTATTATTATTTTTTCTGTTTTAAGTGTGTGTGTGTGTGTGTGTGTGTGTGTGTGTGTGTGTGTGTGTGTGTGTGTGTGTGTGTGTGTGTGTGTGTGTGTGTCATAAAGTACAGTGGTGATCTGCATTCTGCTGGTTCATTGTCCCAAACAGGTTGGTCACTGAGAATTATCCACATAACCAAAGAAATGATGTCCAGCCTAATAAAGAAGATGACACTTTAACCCCGATACATAACACTGACATAGCCATGCCATGAACATGTCATGGCAGATGTTATATGCTGTCATGATGGGTGATAGCACATAGGACCTGTGATGACAATGTTGTAATGGTCGTCATGCTGTGTGTGTGTGTGTTCTATTATGTGAGTGTTATGTGGCAGGGTTTGAATAGTGTTACCAGTAAAATAAAATGCTCTCATTAATATACATGTAACCCCCTCACATACGTACTTAGTGATTAATCTTAATACTCATTATTCAGTAACTAAAATAATTAATCTGCTATAAAACTTAATCAGTTTTATATAAGCAGTTATTATATAAGGAATGTAATCCTGTACTTGTTAAAACTACATGCCTTTAGCACAGCACCAAAAAACAACCTTAGTTTAATTCTAAGACATACTAGTAGTCGTATAAAAATGAATTATGACTCATTTGGCATGGAAAACCACTCAAATATCATACTTGAACCACAGGGGAAGCAATAAAAAGCAAGGATGTAGGCCCTATAAAGAAGTAACCATAATCTGATTACGCCTGTTAATTTACCATTCGTCATCTGATTACGTCATCTGTATTACATGTAGTCCATTACTACCTGACACTGTATGTTATTTACTTATGAGAGTGAGAAATGTAAATATGGGGCCTTACAAAGGGTGAATACACCTAAATTTCCATGTGTATTCAGCTCCGCAGATTTACAGATTGTGGCATGAAAGCAGAGGAGAACTACCATCTGTGTTCACTGTTAGCTCTTAGCTTTCTCATTTAAATGAGCCTGTACAGGATATGAATGCTAACCGTTTGCATGCTGTAAACAGTGGGCTTCCCAGGCTTGTTAATGGTGGGTGGGCTGGAGACGAAGAGCTGACGGAGTGAAAGCGAGCTTTGAGGCCTGAGGCACGGGTGTGAGGGGCAGTTGGGGGTAGATTTGTCATGCTGCCCATGGCCGGAGGGCAAGGGTCCTGCGGAGGGGACGTCTGGAGCACGGCTGCATTGATAGTGTGTGTGTGTGTGTGTGTGTTTGTGTGTGTGTGTGTGTGTGGCCACGCACAAAAGCATGTGCTCAAAACACATCTGAGTGCACACAGCAGGAGCAAGCAATGTATCATCAATATCACTCATGAGGAGGTGGTGGGGGAGTCCAAATCAATCTTGTTTATTCACAGTGCACCAACATACACAAACACACAGTTACCCATACTGACAGCCACTACAACTGATACGCGTGATATACTGTTTTGTTTTTCCACACTGTGGACCTCAGCATACTGATATAGTACTGCATGCTAGTGTGTGTTGCACTGGTAAAGCAATATTGGAGATGGCTGCTTTGCTGGGGTTTTTAATCGTCTCATTGTCACAACTATGAAATTGAAGACCAAACCTGAGTCACACCGGAGGCTTCAAAGCCTTCTCTCGATTGGTACTGCTAAATTTAAAACCGAACCCCAGTCTGCTCCTGAATGTTTGAATATGTGGTTTTACAGCTTTACCTAGTTACTAACCATCTGAGCTGAGTGACTGAAAATGTCCTGCTGGGATAAACTGGTATTTTGCACATCTGTAACAGTGTTTCAGTGTATTTTTGTGGAATTACTGACAGAGAACAGCTGTTTCAGTTGTTATTCTCTAGGTTTTGGAAATGCTTAACACACTTTGGGTGAAGTTAAGCAAGGGGAAAGATCCCCTTTGCCTTTTCAATCAACCCAACACATCCCTCTGATCACCCATGGTTTCACTGAGGGGCACATTCACTCTCTCCTCAAACTCCAGCTACTCTGGCTAACATTACAAGAAAGGAAGAAAGTCAAAGTGTGAGACAGAGAATGAAAGATTATATTAAAATGTCGTTCATTAGAAAACAAACCCAAGCCCAACCCGAGCCTGAAATTGGTGTAAACCTATCCCAAATCCTGAGGAGGCTTCCTGAAAGGTAAGTATTTCTAATAACACAACCAGTAATTGTGCACAGTGTTCAAAATCCATAAAAATGGGTAGAGGTGATAATTTTGTTGTTGGGGAGGGTTGGTGGTTCGATGTAGATTTACTAGTTCGTAAGCATCAGAATGATCAGAATGGTATGAGGACTTATCTGGGTCTATTCATAAAACATTCAGGACTGTAGCCTCAGACGCTCAGGCCTGATGAAACCCCTGATCTGATCAGTAGTGGTCCAAAGGTGGTCCTTTTCACTGATGGATGACGTAGACAGTGGGTAACCAATTAACTGTTTGACTGTTTTACCTACTAAGAACACCTAATAGTATAATACCCAAACAAAGCTTGATATATACAAAGTATGCCTAATAAATAGACAGCTACTCTCATTTGTGCCCTAAGAGGTTTTATTTGCCTTGTTCAAACTGTATTTATTTTCTGGAACGTCATTTTTTTGTTTTATTAAAGTGTGTTTATGTTTCTGGGGCTTCAGCATTAGTGAAACCAATAAAAAAAGAAAATGAAAAGATTCCATTTGGCAGTGGGGAATGCCAGAGATTCCTGTAAACCCCCTGTGACTGCAGCGAAGGCATGAATTTGAGAGAAACAGAGAGAAGGCAGGGATTGGGCTCGGCTGCATTTACATTCAAGTAAAGCCCAGCTGTGTGTAATAGATTAGATATGGAGAGACACGCTTGAAATGAGGAAAAAAAGATGGACGTGTAGAAAGGATTTGTGTGGGAAAGAGGGATATGCTTGTCTCTTCGGGAGAGATAACGAGAGAGAGAACGAGAGCGAAGGGACAGATGAGCGCTCAGCCAGAATGGAGACTGCTTGTGGTGAGTGTGTGTGACTGTGATGTAGAGAAATGCTGAGAAAATGGATGGATGGATTCAAAGCTCCATTTGTGGAGCTTAAGACTGTGTACGAGATGCAGTCGCTCTGTTCTCTTCCCTACTCCCTCCCTCCCTCGCTCTCTCTCTCTCACTCCCGCCCTCTCTCTTCTCCTCTACTGACCTACTTCCAGCAGGCTCGTGGGATGAAGGGATGAGACAGCACACTGAATGTGAAGTGGCAACAGCTCTCTCTCTCTCTCTCTCTGTCTCTCTCTCTCTCTCTCTCTCTCTCTCTCTGTCTCTCTCTGTCTCTCTCTCTCTCTGTCTGTCTCTGTCTCTGTCTCTGTCTCTGTCTCTCTCTCTGGCTTTCTTTCCCACCTTTTCCTTTCCTTTTGCTCTTTCTCTCCCTCCCCTCTTCTTTCTTCTCTGTTCCTCTTTTTCTGTCTGCACCGCTGCTCTTTGGAGCACGCACAGAGCAGCCAACATGCTCTGCCTCCAGGCGTGTGTGTGTGTGTGTGAGAGAGAGAGAGAGAGAGCTTGTATGAGTGCAGCCAGTATTACAGAGGCTGATTTAGTATGCATTAGCTTCTATGCATGACGATTCTTTGTGCCTGTTTTCCAGTCTGTTTTAGAAGCTTTTCTCTGTTCGTTTCTGTCCTTCTGTGTTCCTCTTCAGTGTCATGCTGTCAATGATTTTTCACCTTAAATTGGGAATCGTTTCCCCTCGTCTTAGCCAGAGGACACACCTCTGCGCTGCTCTGCATGGCATACACAATCAGCTGCTGCAAAGCACATCTGCAGAGTAGGTGGGGCACCACGTTAATGCAAACCTTGGATTGTTCTTAAATGACAATTCCGTCAGTATCACCTCTTGAAAACCTGTCCTGTCAGTTTGAAATGATACTTCATAACTTCACAGCTCTTAAAATGAATGAGACCTTGAAACTGACTGTTCTAAGTATTGTGCCTTCTGCAATTTATATCTTTGCCAATGCAATCATTAAAAATGTAGGCAATATCTTTTTTATGGTGCATAGTAAACTAAAGAAGCCGTAGCGCTCTCTTCACTTCCTGTAGAGTATTGCAACCTGTCACAATAACAGTGTGAACAGCATAAGGGCATTACAATTGTATATGAAAGTTTGAACACTTCTGGTAAAGTTGAGTGTAAGCACCTGGAGAAGTATAAAGGATCACAGAATTTATGATGCTCTGGAATTGTCTACACATAATGTGGATTAAGGCTAATAATTCAAATGGGTTCTGAGCCATTAAAAACAGTTGCAGTAATCTGTCGACTGAAAGAGTGGTCATCCTCTAGCATATATGTTTTTAGTTTTCTATTTATATAGTAAATTAAGCCAATAAATGATAATATGGCACATAAAAGAAATAAATATTTGTAGAAATGTGCTTAAAGAAAGTTTGCTAGATCAGCATGTAGTTTGACAAGGGGTGTTCCAAACCTATAAATACAAATATACAAATACAAATATAAGATAACCCTTTTTTTTTTTTTTTTTTTTGGCAAATTTTCCACCTGTGGGACTTATAAAGGGTTATCTTATCTTATGTATAGAGGATTATTTTTGAATGATTTGTCCAACCCAAAATAACTACTGCCATCCCCCCCACCCCACCCCATCATTGTAAACTAACTGCTGGAGCCCTATCAGAAGACTAGAGAAAGGAAGAGAAAATAATTTCGTCCGTAAACTGATCTTGTCTCCTAAATCAAAGAAGGGTGATGGCTCATGGACGTGACAAGAAGATGAAAGGTGGAGGGTGATGGTAAAGTGAGGCGAATGTGGGAGAGACAGTAGGAGCAGTAGCAAGAGGTACAGGGAGTAGAGAGGTAAAAAAAAACAACAACAAAAAAAAACCAGACAATTGGAAAAAGCACGAGCCAGAGCTGTACTAATCCAATCAGAAAAGCCATTAATAGGTTTTGTTCAAACCATGAGAAGGAATCACAGGCATAATAGATGAAGCTGTTAGCTAGATTCACAGCTGTGATATAATTGTGCAGCCTGGTGCCAGTTGCCACAGGGAATCTAATGGGATGTTATCTCAGTTGAACCCTCAGTACACGTCATGTCTGGGTAGAATATTTCCCCCACTGGTTTCCAAAACACAGACACCACTCTTCTCATAGCACTGGAAGATGAAGATAACCATTTTGGCAAAGGTGTGCCCTACTGCTGTAAAGGGCCCTTATGTGGGCCCACACTGCAATTCCTTACTGTCATAAGTACACAACTTGCATATTAACTTCATAACCCTTACTGAGTACGTTATAGTGGTTACTGAATCATTTACTGGAATTTCTAGAGTTGCACAAAGTATGGAAAGTACAATACCTTTTCAGCACTGCAGTTTGGCAAACAATTCAGTATTCTCAAAGTACTTTTGATTGATTTAAATAAGCAAGACTCAGGTTAACATTGTATTGTACCTTTGTTTTGTTTTGATAAGAGGTTGAACAAAAAACTGATGTGTTAATTAGCTTGTAAAAATGTAATGCTTTCTGTGGTCAACCCAATAAACATTTGTCTTCAGACAGATGTTTTAAACTTTTTTCTACACTTTATTTGGGTATTGAGCATGGCTACATGCAAATACATATTGATACAAATATTACAGCTGTGCAGTTTCATTACATTTCCCATAACGCACTGGTGTCTTTCCTTTGAAGGCGTTCAAAGCCCAACTATGATTTGGATTGTCCCAGTACAGCCAGCCGAAACACTCTTGGTACCAAACATGCATCAAAATTCTAATATTATAACAAGCCCAGTAGATAAATAAGTGAATAATATAATAACTAAATAATAAGTCATACGTTAATAATACACCTGCAGTTTAGGGGGTTAAGCCAGATCCCTAGACATTACCTGGGAAAATATTATAGACACATTCATAGTGTTAAATGTGTCTGTTTATTTGGTAGTTAAGTCAAACATCTGTGTATTAGCAGGCTAAGTCCAGCAGTTAGCGTTCTCTGCAAATCGCATTGAGAAATGTGGTCGCGTTTGGGGTGTGAAAGGATGTTGCGGGTGACCTTGCACCTGACCGAGGAAGTGTGTGCAGCTTTCTCTTTTGCAGGTTGATAGTATTGTTTGACCAAATGGAGGGAAAGGGCAAGGATTGAGAGTCAGCGGTGACTAAACTGGGTGAAGTGCATAAATGCTCAATACTGTGTGAGTAATTGCGAGCAGGAAATGTTGATTTTGGTGTAACAGCCCTCCATCCTCTATGCTCGACCACACATTCTTGGATATACTCCACCCTTTTGAAAAGTTTAAACCCTACATCGGCATGTCTGTGTCATCCATCCTTGTGAATGAACTTCAGAACACAGCTAGATTCACTTCCCATTAGGTAAGCAGTCAGTTCACCCCTCCTCAATTTTCCACTCTGTATCTTTGCACCCATAGCTGTGTGTTTGTGTGTGGTACCTATCCTGCCCCACTTTCCACAGTTGTGTTGGAAGTGAGCCAGGGTGGGTGATAAGTGAAGACTGTCCGCCTGTGTCCAGTCCCGGGCTCACTTTCAGAATGAGTGTGTGTGAATGTGTGTATTTTGCCAGAGGGAACATGAAGGCTGAATAGTGTCGTTAAGTGTGTGTAATCTTGCTTGGCGATCTTGTGGACAGCTGGATTGCCTCTTATCAGGGGAGTGTGAAGAGCCATGCAGCAAATAGCAAATAGGAAAACAGATGCTCTCTATATGTGTCAAGGAGAAATCAATGACTGCAACAGCTACACCGATCGGCTGTCAAATTATTGTATTTCTCCTGCGTGCCACCAAAACGGTTCTGACTTGTGAAGGCATGGACTCTGCAAGACTGAATTTGTGCTGTAGTGTCTGGCACCAAGATGTTAATACAGGTTCTGTAAGACCTGTAAGACGTGGGGTGGGTCTTCCATGTAACTGACTAGTTTGTCCAGAACATCCTACACATGCTTGATTGGACTGAGCTCTGGGGAACCGTTTGTCATGTTCCTCAAACCATTCCTGAACATATTTGTGAGGCAGTGTGCATTATTCTGCTGAAAGAGATCACTGCTATTAAGGATTACTGCTGCCAAGAAGGGGTGAATGTGGTCTTCAGTAATGTTTAGGGAAGTGGTACGGATCATCCATATGAATGACAGAACCCAAGGTTTCCCAGCATGCCATCACCATTTTTTGGTAGGTACTAATCACTGCATACCAAGGACACCCCAAAAGACCTGTTGTTTTGGAGATGCTCTGATCTAGCCATCACAATCTGGCTCTGGTCAGCGTCCCTCAGATCCTAATGCTTGTCCATTTTTTTCCTACTTCCAAAACATCAACTTCAAGAACTGGCTTTTCATTTGCTGCCTAATATATTTCACCCCTTGACAGGTACAATAGTATCGAGAATTATTCATTTCATCTAGTTTTAATGTTACGGCTGATCGGTGTAATTTTACCTTCTGTGCAAAAATATTCCTGGTTCTTCAAAACAGCTTATCCACTTAGGATCCCGGTGTGTGGAGCTGATATCTCCTGCTGGGGCTGGAGTTATGAGCCCAGCAGCATCGTTTGAGATACTGTACCTCATTTAATGAGAAAGATGGCAGGTGGGGGATATAACTTTTCTCAACTTAGGCCAAAAACTGTTAGGTGGTCTGTGTGCTTGTCTGCACACTCTCATATTACTAGCAGGAGATCTGTAAAACATGCACTAGGGTGCAGGCAAAAGCTGTGATGGTCCTTCAGCTGACCTGCTGACTCACCAAGGGTAAATGAGACTGGACTGATGGAAGCTGGACCAGCATTCCAAGGACAGAATCGCACTCAGAGCTTGATGCAGAGCTTCCCTGAATCTGCCAGTGCGTCTCCATGGAAACAAAGATTCAGGGAAGTCTCCCTCTGGATCCCTTCTGTATTTAAAAACACCCATCTTTGGTGTCTCTGGTTAACATCAGGGGTGTAAATCTCTGACCACATGTTAGATTACAGCTCTATGGAAAATGATTTTACCATAATTCAATATCAGAAATGATTTTACTATTTAAAATAATTCAGAAAATAAAAATAATGCAATAGAAATAATACAATGCTACAAATAAGCAATTGAATATGTCTGGAAGAGCCCTTTTGCACTGGATTAAATATAGATAAGATATAGATATGTCAAGATTTTTAAGTTTAAAAATAGCCTATACCTTATTACTCATTTTATACTATAGGTTATTAATAAGGGATTCCCTCCCCTAAAATTCATGCTTTTGAATTCAATCATCATATCGCTACATCGTGAGGCAGAAATGCATTTTTGTATCATTAATTAAGATGCGCTGTTTGCTCAGCCAGTCACGCATTCAAATCAGAGCATTCCCAACACGTGCAGCATGGTCATGCACATTCCAAACTCACAGCACACGAGACATAAAGCTACAGTTTTCCCACCGGTGCTGCCATAACCCCGTGTTCGTCTCTCTCACATCTGCAGCAAGCAGAGGGCACTCATAAAGAATTTACCACTGCACTATTCTTAGAGAAAGCAGTAAAAAATACATTCACTGTGGGGAGCTGTATCAGAAAATGGAGCATGGACAGGTGTGTTCAATTAACACTTCGACTTAGAAGCAATAAAAGGGAATTGTTTTAAAGATGAGCATGTGTGAAGCTTTGGCAGGACCGATAATAGATTGTTAATGGACTTTACAGGACTTAGTTAAAAGTGATATTCCAGTCTGGGATATTTTTTGCTATGTGGAAGATTTTGGTGGCACATAACCATGGAATAGAGAGGCAGGAATGCGTAATAGTGAATTTATTGTGTGTGTTTGTGTGTGTGTGTGCTCGTAATGCACCTTTTAAGTCCCTTTTCCAGTGTCTTAAAGCCCTTAATGTCCTGATTGTGGATGCACTTGTGTGAGCAAACCAGCTGTAGAAAACACTAGACTTGTTTTTTCTTCCTCTTGTTTATTTCTGGTTCTGGTGAGAGTGTGCTGGGTACGGCCGGCTTTACACTCTCCTACTCCTCCCTTCCTCTGCACGCTGGACAGAGAGGCCTTTGTGGCCGCCCAGTTTATGCCTGTGTGCCCAGAGAGGTGCCAGGCTGCTCCCATCTCTGTGCACTCCCAGCCTGCAGCATTGGCCGGCCAGAGATGAGTGTCGATCCATTCAGAGACCAGGCTTCTCTCTGCCAGCACTCAAAAACAGGTGAAGGACTGAAGCTCCTTCACAAGACTGAACCCTTCTTTTTTTTTTTTTTTTCCCCACATGAATCTCATTCTGGAGTTAAGGAATTAGGGATAAGGGTGAAAAAATGCATCTGAAGTTGGCTGCCTCAATTTTGAAACATTATATTTTGATTAAATGATAATACTCAAATATACATAATGTTGCTTTCTTGTCCCTGTTCCAGTATTGTGAATGCAATTTCTCCAGCCACATTTGTGTATTCAGTTTTTTCATGAATAAGAATCATAAGTAAGTCGACTCCTAGGGTGAGAGATTTACATGCCTAATTAGAAGTGAATGTTCCTCAGTGTCTAAAGCTGAAAAAATTTAACTATGTCCTTCAGGCTTCTGTGTTTTTGAAAAACAAGTCCCAGGGGCAAAGCTTCTATAGTCACTTACTGCACATATCTGGAGCCTATTTTATAGTTTGCAAACAAATTCAAGAATTACATCACACCAGGGCTTTGGACATTACAGTAAGTAGATGGATGGATTGTGCATGTGAGCAGCGTTAAAGTTCATGAAAACATTTATTTGGCCACGTTTCGTCACTGAGTTCTTTGTGTGCTGCTTGTCTGACTTGTCCTTGATGGGTTCATGCCTGTTGATCTATGGTGTAAACTTTTCCTTTACAGAAAACAGGTCAGTGAGCCTGCGTTCCAACCTGAAATAACATCTCACGTCCTGATCATATTCTTCTTTCTGTCTCTTTCAGATCATGCCCCCTAGATAGCGGACTCGGAACCTTTGCCTTTCTGGCCCTGGCCCCGGCCCCTCCAGACTGGAGAGGATGCCTCCCCGGAAGCGCACACGGCCCGCCCTGGGCTTCCTGTGCTGCTTCGGCAGCAGTGAGCCCCCCGAGATTAACCTGAAGGACAGCGTCCCCCTGCAGCTGCTGGAGTTCAGTGCCCCCATGCCTCCAGAGGAAGAACTGCATGCCCGCTTCTCCGAACTGGTGGTAAGTAGTCCTACTACCTCTCAGTCGGAAAAGAGGTGTAAAAATATAAAAATTTTGAACCATTTACAAGCTATATATGACACAGACAGGTAATTAGGCATTTTGTTGCTGTGATGTTAACCTCAATACTCCTCTATTTTTCTGGTTCTCTTGTTCTTGTATCTCCCTTCTTTAATGACATACCATCGTTCCTGATCATATATGCTTGAATGAAAACAGAGAGGAATGAATTGATGAAATTATCTGAGAATGCAGATATGCAGCTGATCTTGTGATTAAGGGGGTAATGTTAAATCCAGAGTGGGAAAATAAAAGACTCATTAGCTTGGCACTAATATAACACTGAAACCCCACAGATGTGTCAGAGAAATGAGTAGTGGTATTTTTTCTTAATTAGTGTCTAAACAGGTTTTAAAAAAAAATTGCAAGAAAATATATTCTATTGCCACATCCTCTTTAGAGCGTTTGAGTGAATCACACAGCAAATCACAGCGAATCACAGCTCATTAGATAGGAGAGTATAACAACTCTGTTAACCTACAACTGTGTTCTTACGGTCTGCTTATCATATTTCACACTCATTAGTTCAGAGCATCATCATTAGGGGTGGAAATGCTGGTTGACTGCTTTGCATATTGTGATTCGGCTTTATGGTCCAGGACTGATCCACACCGTGCCTGCCTATAGCAGAATTGAACCAGAGGGGGGACTGCAGAGGCTAAACTGGCCACAAAAATTATTTTGACAGTTTGAAAGTGTTCAGGTGCTGATTTGTCATTCATTATTACAAAGCAATGTATTTCCGTTCTACATAAAAAAAAAAAAGTCTTTAATTCTTGTCCTCCTTCGCCTAGACCCCCCCAAACTATCACAATGAATCGGGTTAATCCGAATAACACTTCCAACACACCATCTGCGAGCCATGAATGTGTCAACAGCACGTTCAGCTCTCATGCACTCATTTAGATGCATGTAGAAACCAAGTGCGCTGCTACATTAAGTAGGCCTTTTTGGCCTTTGAAGAGAATGGCAACCTGGACTCAATCAAGGCCTCACGTGTTGTTGACTTCCTCAGGCACTAATTGCAGTCAGTCAGTGTTGTGCAAGGGATGGTCTATAAATTATGTTTCTGAATGTCCAAATCAAACACGCCAGCCTCATACCAGAGGGAGCTCAGTCCCACCCTCTCCCATTGCCTCTCCGTCTCCCAGTTACAGAGTAGCCTGGTGCACCAGTCGGGTATGGTGGAGAGAGGGCTCACACCAAGGGGCTTTCATACAAGACAGTGGTTATCAACTCTGGACATGCTGTGCATATTTTAAGTGCTTTTCCTTCTCTAGCGCACCTGATCCAACTATTTAGCTAATGAATGACGAGTCCTTCCTGAGTTTAAGTGGGTGTGTTGGAGCAGGAAAATGTGCAGCACAGGAGTACCTTATTCTTTTCTTATTAGACTCAAAATTTGGAGTAGGCATTCCTGAGGACCTGACTGAGAACCACTGCTCTAAGGAACATTTCAGTGGATGGTTCTTCAGAGAAACATTTTTGTGAATGATATGCATGAACCTTTTTATTTATAGCTTGAAAGAACCTCTAGGTAGAACCCTTGAGTTGGTAAAGAATCTTGAACATTTTGAAGGTTCTTCAAACATTTAAAAAGTTATTCACAGTTTTTATAAATCCAACATGGTTATTTAGGAAAACAGAATTGGCTATTCTGTGGCATCACTCAATGAACTCTTTGCTGCACTATTTTTAAAGTGTGGCCCTTGGCTGGAACTTGACTGCTTTGTAATTAAACAGCTGACATCATTGATCAAGTTTACAAATGCCCCAACATGCTTCCATACCCTCTCCAATTAAGAAGCAGAGGTCTTCCACATTTGGATAATTATTCCAATTATATAATGAGTGTTATTCTCTTTTCTGTGCATTGTTTGGACAGGAGCTCCACATGCTGTATTTCAGCATGGCATAAAAAAAGTGCTCATTGGTAGGAATCAAATAAAACATGCTGGACATATGGGAGTGCTTAGCCCAAGCACGGCAGCCTCATGCTTGACAAAATGAAACGGCTCGCAGCTTATTTATGGTAAATATCTGGCCTTGGCTGAGGGGAGATACAAATGGCTTAGCAGACAAGGGAATACTTCTCAGCTCCTAAATGTGGATGAAAAGCCATTGCTGTTGTCACGGCTAAATGCATGAATAGCCTTCTCTTTTCAAATAGCCAAACACATATAGACAAAAGAATCACTGATACAGATCCACATGTCCATGTTTAACTGCACAAGTCATCCGTAGCTCATACCAGGCTACTTTTTATACAACATGAATAAAAGACAGCTAATCTGATGAATTTAGTTTCCATATCAACAGTTGCAAGCCTTATTTCTGCTATGATAAATATTCCGATGCAGGAAGCTGGAATAGCGCTGACAGAACTGGGACACAGTGGACGAATAAACAATTTTGGTGATTTTTGGAAAACGATACCATTCATAGCACATTTTTTTATGGCATCATCCCAATAGAAGGCACCTTCCCTACAGTAGAGTGAGGAATATCAGTTTCTCCTTTTGTTTATTTCCATGCCACAGGTCGCAGATAAGGCATAATAAACTGGCCTCAACTTTGTACACCGCTTCCCCACAGTGACCTCAGTATGATTTAATGGAAGGCATGTTGCCATCAATTCCCCATTTGAATTTAGAACCTCTGTTCCTCCTGACGAAGATGATGATTTGTATATTTCATAAAGGCTCCATATAATTACGCAGAAAGTTTCCAGAGTCGAAAACACAGTGTTCCAAGGAAAAATAGTTGGTTTTATGTCAAACCTTGGACAGATATGCACTGTGCCAACATTATGAACTCTGGTGTTGTCCGCATGTGCCCATAGTCCAGGGTGGCCTAGGCTGGTAAGCCCTCTGTAGTCTAATGCTGAAAGCTGCACAAAATGAGGCTGGGAGTAATTAGTTGTGTCTGATTGATTGGACCATTTAAAGCAGAGACCACATCACAAATTATGGTCGCTCCAATCAATCACCAATAGGCCTTTGGAGCAGCATGTATGCTGCTCCATTGTACACTGTGGGTCCTGCAGCTTTGTGATCCAGAGCAGTAGAGAGAGTGTGCTGCACATGTAGAAGCAGTGGAAATGCAATTCTTGTTTATCCTGTAACTTGATTAAAAACAATAATATTTTATTGTCAGCCTGGATTGCCCACACTTTTGAATCATTTGAAGTGGGTTTGCTGTAAACTCTTGGATGTTTGAGTTCACATGTGAACATGTGGTGTTTGTTGTGTATTGTGTGGCTTCATTTTAGGGTCTTAGGCTGAGAATGAATGACATGTTATATGTATTTGGGAGTATGTAGCACATTCATAGCTGTAATCTGGCATATATGTAACTCTAATGCTGCATCTGTGTTTATGCATTGCATCCATATTTTGTGTATATTTGCTGGTGTATGTGTTTTTTTCTGCAAGTACTGGCATGCCGCAGTGAGCCCAGCTGTGGTTTGGGGTCAAGTGAGGACAGGGTGCTGAGCGTGTTACTTTAAAGCTATGATAGGACAGAGTTAAATGTGAACTTTAGAAAGTGTTGGAGAGCTCATGGGGAGAAGAGGAGGCCAGTGGACATGTGGCAACCATGTGTGTGCAACTATTCTTACCCAAGACCAAGCCTGGCACTGCCACCAGAGAAAGCTTAGAAAAGGAATAGGAGAAAAACAACAAGAAATTCTACATGCAGAGATACGCCAAGGCAGAGTGAAAATGAGACTAAGGAAAACAGTCTTAGCTTGAGTTTTTCGATTTCTTTAGTGGATAGAAATTAAGTAAAAAATATTAGTGTCTACATCAGATTCTTGTCTGAGTTCAGATTCTTGGCTGAGGGGTTCTGGATCTCCCAGTAAAAGAACAAATTGAACTTCTGGAGGATTTTTTATGTTTCTTTGCAAAAAATGGTCCCACATGAGGTGACCATCTTCTTTTTGACGTGTTCATCATGTTTACCCCAGTTACTCCCTCTGCATAAACAGTAAACTCGCCCAGCTCGAGTTATTAATGTAAACATGCAATCTTGTTCACATTCAATCTAGAGACCGAGCTTCCGGTCTCAAAACTGAAGAAGCTTAAAGAGCACCCCAGACAGCTGAAACTTTAAATACCTTTGACTTTAAGTCAGCAGCAGCTGTGAAGACGCACTTTCTGAATCAGAATCAGAAAACTTTATTGATCCCGGAGGAACTTGCTTATGTAATGACTGCGAAGACACACAGAGACGAGAACAATCTAAGATATAAAGACTAAATAAATCTGAAGGGAAAAAAACTCCATATGAAACACACCTTACTATATTCACAAATGTTGGGTATAAATACTATAGATAAGTAACACAGTTAAGGGAAATCTGTCGACACAGATGGTAGGAGCACGTTATTGCGTTTAGTAGAGGTCAGTAGTATAAGTAATATTGACATAAGTAGAGATATTGCACATAATGATAATGTTTAAGCACCTGATAAGAACATTGTACAGTATTGCACATGGTAGACTATTGTACATCGTAGCAAAATAATGCACATAATGTATTAAAATGTCCTGTACACATTATCTGTGAAGATATTACACCTAATGTAGTAACAGCTGAATGAGCATTTTTGTGCAGCACAGTGGCCTTTTATCTAGTGTGGGATAAAACAATCAGTAATCTATACCCAGTAATATATATGGGGAGAAAAAAAAGCATGAATAAACAGGTCACTTCATAGACAAATTCTCTACCGGGGAAAACATTGAGATTTCTGGCACAATTTGTACAGAAAGCTATGACCGTGAGACCAGCAGACAATGTTGGTAAAACACACAGAGAGCAGCCTGTTGATTTTACTGAGTCTAACAACATCAGGATCATCAGTCAAAATCTGGTCAGCAGAGGACATAGATTATCTCTCTGTCTTTCTCTCTGCTTCTCTCTCCTGTGCCTCACTCTGTCTGTTTCTGGATTTAGGGCAGTTTTAATCCCATCCGTCCTGTTTTGTTTGTGGGACAGTTGTTCTGTGTGGATATTGATGCCACACAGATCTGTCAAATGTTCCTGAAACATGAAACTCGATAGTCTGAATAGGACTCCTAGATCTCCTCAGATCCACTGAGAAGGCAAGTAGGAACTATACATCACCCTTTCAGACTGTTCAGCTGTCTGTGGAAGTGGATAAGAAGCAGGCTGATCCTGCGCCAAGATGATTACTTTACCGTTTCTCAGCATTTTAGTTACTTTCATGTGTGCACACTCATTATGCCCAGACCACAACAACCCAGTAAACGCCAGCAAATCAAGACTTTGGGTTTGCGTTTCATACCTGATTGTGGGGAGACTCAAGTGTTCTCCTCATTCACATTGTTTTAGAATGTTCTCCCTTATTCACACTGGTTTTTTGATCCATTATATATAATAATATAATAATAATAATAATAGTAATAATAGTAATAGTAGTAGTAGCAGTAGTATCTTAGATGTAGCACCTTTCAAGGAGCCCAAGATTGCTTTACGTAACGTGGTAAGTTAAAGACCAAAGGCCTTAAAGAATAGGTGACACTTCAAGTGTTTTTTAAAGACGTCCAGAGACGGGGGGGTGTGATAAAAGTCAAAAGACAACTACTTGAATGAGAATTATGGTGTTACAGCTCATGTTGTACTGATTCAGCAGTCCCCAACAAACACCAGTGATAGAATAAGACCTGAGACACCAAGTGAACCAGTGTGAATGGGAAGAGTATTTTAGAATTGAGTGAAATGTGAATAAGACAGAGGACAGAGATACACTTTATAGTTTTTTTTTGTGTCTCTGCCTGGCTCGCCGGCCCTCAGGAATGTGGAGGTCATTCCCTGTTTCTCCTTCCCTCAACTGAGAGCTCTGGATGGGGAAGCACTTCCTGACTCGTTCAGCCACTTCCCTATCCTCTGCAAACCCCAACACTGCCCAGATACAACCGCTCAGCGGATCATAGCTAGAGCAGCAGGGAGAGGGCCAGCGGAGGTGATGATTACCAAGCTTCCACCAAGCCAAGCCACCGACCTCCAGTCAGCCAAGTTCTGTCCGTTAAGGAGCGTTGTTGTGTTCGGACATTACAGGACAGAGTTTTAGGCCAGGACTATGCAGTCCCTGTCCAAATACAGTTTTTTCTGTTTTCTCTCTTTCCTTCACTCTTTCTTTCTCTTTCTCTCTCTCCCTCTTTCCCACTTTCCCTCTTTACCTCTTTCTTTCGCTCTTTTCTCGTTCTTTATTTCTTTCTCTCTCTCTCTCTCTCTCCCTCTTTCTTTGTTCTCTGTCTCTCTTTCTCTCTTTGTCTTTCTCGTTCTCTCGCGCTCTCGCGCTCTCTCGCTGTCTCTCTCCCCCCCCCATTTGATCACAGTTGACCCCTACAGCTTCCTGTTCATCCCCTCTGGGCCTCATATGACTTCCTTCCATCTTGATAGTCTGTGAATTGTCTTTCCTGTCCCTCCTTTTTGGAGCACTTATACACACACACAAACACACATACACATATGTACACATACACACATTGTGTGTTTTTACAGTACCAAAGTGCTGTAACTGAAATGTGAATGTGTTTGGAGAGATTGAATATATGTGTGAATACCTTTTCTTAGTGAACAGGTGAATCAATATTAGTCTAGCTTTATGTGAATTCCACAGGAGCTGGAGCTGAGCAGGGGGCTGTGTGGTGGAGGTGGAGGACTAGGGTGGATTGTGGTTAGGTTTTGGATTATAGGGTCTTTATGGAAAACCATGTGAGTGGCGTGATCCCTTACCTTGCGGTTTGTTACATAAGAACACACACATACACACACACACACACACACACACACACACACACACACACACACACACACACACACACACACACAC
>JBBPCZ010000001.1:47702795-47720134 GCA_037974445.1 Brycinus macrolepidotus | reverse complement strand
ACACACACACACACACACACACACACACACACACACACACACACACACACACACACACACACACACTCACATACCCAAAGCATTTTTGAAGTTAGTGTGGCCACATGGACTTGAATATGTTGGTATTTTAGATGATAAATTTATTTTGCAGGTTGTTATTTAGTTATTAGTCCTAAGACTTATTATTTTATAATTTAGAAATGACTATGAAATTAGAAGAGTATTTATTTCCTGAAAAAACAGCGAAGTGATTGCACAGCTTAAGTAATGCCCTTGTCAGACTTTTACTAGATGGTTACTTGGGTATTTTAGCTGTTGTCACAGGGTTGCTAAACTGTTGCTATAGTATTCCAGGTGGTTGCAAGGGTGTTGCTAGTTGGTTTTTGTGGTTCTCAGGGTAGTTGCTTAAGTTGTTGCCAAGCAGTTGCAATGATAATGCATGTGGTTGTTAGGTTGTTAGAAGGTGGTTGCTATGGTATGTCAGGTGGTTGCTATGGGGATACTAGGGTATCCCAGGTGATTGCTTTGGTGTTACTAGTGTACTTCTGTCATGGTGACGCAAGTTGCAAAGTTCTGCCATTCATTCCTACAGAAAAAAGACTTCAGACTTCAAAAATGTGTATGGAAACCATACACTTTTAAAACCACATCTCACAATCAGAACCATCATTCCGGAGTTGGTTAGGCATCAATGTTGGAAACTGCAGGATGAGGTTAGCGGACAAAAATCTGCCAGAAGAAGTCTGTCCTTTTTGCCTCCATACATTTAGCAATATCCTTTTTCTTCTGAGGGCATCACAGTCTCAGTGAAGTTTTCCTTGTGTGTATTTCTGCTGTTTTCTTTATCCTGTATTCTGCATTCAGACTTTGTTTCTTTGGAGATTCACTCACTATCTCCTGTATCCCTTCAGGATGAACTGGACCTCACAGACAAGAACAGGGAGGCCATGTTTGCCCTGCCTGCTGAGAAGAAATGGCAGATCTACTGCAGCAAGAAGAAGGTAAGTGCTTTAAACTGTGCTTCCAGAGCTTAAACAATTAGACAGAAGTGGGCAATATGTCAAAAATATAACATCATGATTCTTAAAGGCACTTTCACGACATGTTGTATTTTTGACATATTGCCGACCCCCTATGTGTCCTGACATTTTCACGACACTTGTATCACAACATTCTGTTTTTCTGAGGTTTGGACAGATGTAATGTTCTGATACTGCCACATAAAAAATGCAGTAAAAATTGTGAGTAAAGTGACTTTTTTATTTATTTATTTTTTTATTTATTTTTTTATTCGACCTTGCTTTCTTGTACCCCTAATATCTTCAGTAGCCTCTACTCAATCCCTTTTTAGTTAAACTGCATCATGATGAGCTTTTCTGAGAATATTGTTAGTATTGTCAGAACTTCTAGAGCGCTGACCAACTGAATGTTTAACATGATAATGTCATATTGTCACATCACCAACCTCTACACTAATACAGGGACAACAGGATCCAACACTTTTTTTTCTGCTTTTAGCCTTGGGATATTGGGGATTTATGGAAATTGGCAAAAAGCTTGTCAGATATTGGCACCCACAATTGTTGCTTTTACACAAAGAACTTCAAAACTTCCTTTTTTTATATGATTAAAACCTTTTGAAATGGAAATGTGCAACCACAGCTCCTTCTAAAGTGTCCAGCATAGTTGTCGCGCATATCCCCTCCCTTCCTCTGCTGGCCAGGGCCGATCTCTTAGAGCTGTGTTTGTGGTCAGCCACGCTTAGGATATTACTCTCTCTCTGATTACAGTCAGAAGGCTGTGGTGGCCTCCGAAAACCTCGCCGGATCTAACATTTAAACAAACGCACATGGCTGTCTTCCACACCAGGTTTTTTCCTCAGTGCTTTTGAATTGACAGGGTGTGTAGTCTGAACAATAACCAGAAACAGTGTATCTGAACTTCTGCAGCTCTGGCCTGGCACCCTGATCTACAATACTGTTCAATAGTTTGAAATCACTTGACATAATATAATTAATAGTGTCAATTACTAATAATGTACATATTTTAAGCTGGACACCAGATGTTTTTAGTTTTAATTAGTTATTTTTTAATAAATTATAACTTAATTATTTTGTGAACACCAAGAAGTTAAATGATTAAATGATATACTCTAAATAATAATACATGTAATTATTAATGGTGATAATCTGTTTATAAAAATTAAGTTATCTGCTTCAAGGTTCGATCATCACTTTTGAAATACAAGATAGTCTAATAGTTAATTTTATCGTAACTTACTACAAGGGTTGGCAGATGCTTTAGTTTAAGGTGTAAGGTGTTTAGAAAAGTTTTTTTTTGTTGTTGTAGAGTGTCCACCAGACATTTAAAAGTGTGACTGCAACATGGTGTTTTTATGTTATTGACAACGGTAACCTTTCTTAACCTTTAAACAGTGGTTTAGACCCTAACATGTAGTAAACAAACATCACTGAGGCCACAGGACTGACCCTCAGAACTCAGGTTAGGGAAGTGGTGTTGGAGGCGGAGTGGGGTTTGGAGGAGAAAGCTGATGTTCTCTTGTTCTGTCAGTCCTCTCAGGGTTTCCTGTCGGTGCAGAATGTTCGAAAGGAACAAAATAACTTAAACCAAAGCCAGGAAACAGGAACCAGAACCAGGCAACGAGCTGCTCGGTAGAACGACGTGAAAGAAAACAAAAAGCTCATTCACCTCAGCTGCAGTTGAGGAGGCCGGTCCCACACATGCCTGCTTAACATGCAGCACAATGTATACAGAAAGAGTACGACTGTGTGACTACAGAGACCCCCAAAAGAAAGTGATTTAAAGCCCTTGGCAAATTGTTGCCACACAGCTATAGACAGCATAGCTAGCTAACAAGAATGTTTTTTCATTACCCAGTCAGCTTCAGAGACAAGAATCTGACAGTTGACAAACTGAACATGAGACATGAGACACGATTTGATTATTCTGCTTGAAAAAAATAAAAGCAGCCCAAAAAACAAGCACCATTCTTTTATAGACTGTGAAAAGCTCATTGTGACTAATATGATAGAGAATTTTTTTTAGAGATGGGCAAGCAAAAATACTGTTTGACATTCACTGGGAACTAAACTTCAGATGTTATTTTTTGTTATATTTTGCCTCTAGATTGAAAACAATTCATATGCTGTTGCGTTAGCTTGGACTAGAATTCCACAGGAGCAACAGCAGAAAGAAGCTGTGTTAAAGAGGTGTGGGATTTTTTTCTTTTCTTTTTTTTCCTTTTCTTTTCTAAACCAAGTTTTGAGATTAACTGCCCGAAACCAAGGCCTAGCTCTTATAGTCATGCTTTGCCACTGGATAAAACATAATAGAGCAAAAGTGCTTACAATTACATATAATTCCTAGTATTGAACTGCATTTCAAGCATCTGCATTTTCATGGCTTGCAATTGTCCTAAAGCTCCAGTCAAGTACAGACAACTGTTTTATACTGTAGAGCCTGTAGAAGTAAGTAAATTGCTAAAATGGTATGAAGACCCACAGAATACCATAATGAGCCCATGCGTTTTGAGACGAGCTGAGTGCTATTACTCATCACTCATAATAACGTTACTGTAAACAAACATTCCAGCTCTGATGAAAACATCTTGTGGCTGTCATGCAGATGTTGCGTAAGACCACTGGCTGTATGTGCGTCTTTGTGACTGCTCCAAAACCTAGTTTTTGAATGGCGCATGCATCTTAAGTCTGGGGTAATGCATTCTGAGTGGCTTGATTTGCGTGATTGAAGTAAACTGGGGCTTGCACTTCTTAGCAGTGTGTACTTGCAGCTGCTGGACTAGCTGTTGGACTAGCTTGGGAATTTGTATCGCTCTTACTTCGTGTGATGGAAATAAGGCTGTTGCTTTGGTTCATGTAGTATTTCACATTGTTTTGTCGGATCCAGAGAAACCAAAAACTGACGGAAATGTCTCTTTTGTCTTGGGATGACAGCCTTTGCCAAAGAAGTGGTTTCTCTGACCTGTTGTGCGAATGAGTGCTTTCCCTGGCCAGTGCTTTTGGGAAAACAATTCTAACCTGTTTGCTGGCAGGTGTCCTTGGAGAATGTCTTGTTTTGGATAAACAGGGACTTGGCAGTGGAAATGCTTGATCTCTTGCAAGGGACATTCATTCTTATTGAAATATTCCGGTTATATTCACGCAATAGTGCTTTTTCTTACAATTCTCAGGTAACCTCTCAGATGATAATCACTTTTTTAATATGGAAATTACTGTGAGTCAAACTGAATCAGATTTTAATTTACTCTCAAGGGCTTGCACCGATGTGGGTAAGTTATGGTGAGATATTGTGCTCTGAAGTACATTCTTGCAAATGAAATCGGATCTCTGAATTGGATTGCAGGATAAAGCAGGGGACAGCCTGCTGAGATGTTGGATCCTGGCAAGATGGTTGTCTGGCCTCAAACACGGATGATTACTGCTCTGGCTCAGGGACAGGCGGAGATCTGTGTGCTAATGTGATTTGGACAGGAGGATTCTAGAGGGCCAGGCTGTTATTGAAGGCACAGACCAACTTCTTGTTAGTCCCCCCAATACATACAGTAACTCGGAGTTATATTTCTTACTGTGAGCTTGAAAACACAGCTCACTTCTAAATAATAAGGCAAAGAGAAAAACAGAAGACAGGCACTAAGAAGGAGACAGAAATGGACAGATGATATAAATTCATTTACATTTCAAAAAATAGAGCATTCACCAAGTTTAACATCTGACCATATGAGCCTCTGCTGCTTTACTTATGTCCAGACTTACATAATTTGGCAAATCCCCATTCCACGCGTTAGTTGACTAAATACCTGTTTGAAACCTGCCAAGGGAAATACTTGCATGATTTTGTCTCTTTGTGTTCCTAACCTGAGCCATCACTCTGGTAGAGTAATGAGAACCAGATTCTCAGAATTGCCCACTTAATATCATCAGCATTTCCCATGAAAAAAGAGGCCTAAACAGTCCCCTGTAGTTGAATTTGCAGTGCGTTTCACCTCACATAATAACCTCTACCTGAAGGAAACATACCGATTACACAATCTGCGGTGATTCAAATATCCTGCACATTTCTCCCCTCTGGCTTGATTCTTTCTTTCCGCAAATAAAAGAGGCCAAGTATGGAGTCCTGCTGCACGCTCACTCATGTTTTCGCCGTTAAGTGGTCTTTCTTCAAGTTAGTTATAGACCACAGTCTTTATGCTCAGTTTTGTAAATCTTCACATATGACCATTCATTTTAGCTGTGGAGATGCTGGTTCATTGATGACCACATTGTTTAATGCATGTACTTGAATCACGTGACAATTCTAAGTATCAAGTAGCGTCAAGCACTCAAATTTCACCAAGATTACATATTACTTTGCTGGCCAGTCTTGATGACACCATCCCAGAAACACGGTATGCTCCTATTCACAAAATAGATTGAGCTAGTAGCAATCAAAACTTGGTGTTCCTGATTTATGACTATCGGTGCCTGTGGTGATAATTGAGGAGAGATGGGCTCGTGTGTACCGTTAAGAGACATGCTCTTTGTATTAGCTGATACATTCTGTGTTTTGGTAGCTGTGTCATCACATTTGCATTTATACAGCTGCTCCCCTAAGAGAGTCTGTGGGTTCAGCCAACATGCTTTCAAATCTCCACAAACACTCAGCAGCACAATCTCGGGCACGGAGCCCCGTTCAAACAAAACCGCAGAAATCAGAGAGGCAGAGAAGCGCTTTAGCGGACGCACAGACTCAGGGGTCACCTTGGCCACAGAAGGGATAGAATTTTATTCCCTGTGAAAGAGTGAGTGAGATTCTCAAGCGAGTGCTGCCAAAACCCACTGCAGCGGTGGAGCATATGAGGAGACATGAAAGAGGAAAGTGTTGAATAATCGATAGCGTACTCCAACAGAGGGGCAGCACAGTGTAATGTGTATGTGTGTGCCATTCAGTAGGGTCATGACAAGGCCATATAGTCTAGTTAGCACAGAAGTTTACTTCCAGTCCTGTTCACAGCACTGCTCAACTCTTTGAAAGTTTCAAAGAAGCATGTATCAAAGAACATGTATAGATTTTTATACTCATAATATCATTTGCCTCTAAATTCTCAAGCACAATGTTGTCGTATTACTGCAGTGAAGTGTATTATACTTTCCTCTGTAGATATTCCACCAGAAAACATGGTAGATCAAGGGGCCTGGTTCAGAGTTTTACAGACCAAAGAGATCACAAAAAAGTAAATTAAAAAGGTACATGTGAACACTAATGCCGTCGTTTACGGCAGAGCTTATGGTTGCTTGTGGTTGGTTTGCTACTCCTAAACATACACACAGCATGGCTGCAGTACTTCAGCTGTGGGTCTGTGATGTTGTCTGTGACTTTGAGTCTGTGTATCAAATCAAAAGTCTTAGTGCATTAAAAAGTCTCATACAGTTTATCGTTTGATTAAAAAGGGGGCTCTGTGTGAAAAGACCCTAAATTTCACATTCTGCTAATGGAAAAGCATGGAACATTCTGTTTATGATGGTGGGTTTTTTGTGGCCACGAGAATTTGTGCATTTGTAAATAAAGTAAAACCAGAACTGGAGTTTCATACAATGCGCTGGAGCTCAGAACGCTCGTTCAAATAAAATAAAACAAAAACAAATGATTAATTATCGCTAAATTGATTAGTGATATCAGCCTTAAACAGGACCAAACAGTTCTGTTACTGTTAAAATCGTGGCCGTCAGTAGCTCTTAAATTAGTCCTAGGTTTTGCCAGAGATAATGTTATTTGTCATTAGCGGATTTAAAGAAATGTAGAAATTCTGACATATGGATTTCTGAAACAGGATACTTGCTGTATGTTATTACAGGTTGGCCTATTTGTGTCCATGTCCTTTTATTTATCCTAAGAGATGTCTAACATTCAAAGCTAAGAATAATATGGAGTGAAAAGGCAGCCAGACTTCAAGGAAAAAACATGAAGTGTCAAACGCTATTCTTCAACCATGCTTTGTGATATAAATGACTGTGTTTGTATGTGTGCTGTTAGTTCTTAAGGCTCTACATCAGACTGGCTTGTCTGATCCACCTCTGGGCTGGACCCACGGCAGGCTGAGAGCACGGGGTCGTGTTTATTATTGCTCCCTCCACTCTGACTGCTTTAATAGCACAAATATTGATGCACAGGGAGAGCAGCACACTACCGTGCAGACCTTAAAGCAAACACAACCGTCTCCCCATCTCTCTTTTGTCGCAGAGAGGAAGTTCGCTGGCTTTTAATGGCTGTTGTGAGCCTGCCAGGAGAAAATGTTCTCTACAGGACGAGCAGTTTCAGACGGCAGGCGATAAATAGGCAGGAGTCAGTGTAAAGTCATTAAGGCTAGTAATCTGGTGGTTTGAATCAGTCTGGCTGCATGAGCAGACTGCATCTGTGTACAAATCAGAGGTTGAGAGGAAACCAGATTGCAGGGACGAGGTACAGTCCAAGCTTTTGTTTTGTGTTCCAGCAGTTTTGCTTTGGTGTTGGACATGTGCGACCACATAGTGGAAAGGAGTGAATTGCTTTTGGAACGGAGTGGTACTTTTGTTCTGGTGAGTGTGTATGTAGTCCGCAGCATTCCAAGAGCATCGTAGACCTTCATTTTGTTTGTCCGTTTCGGAAAAAACACGTCTCCGCCATGTGAAATCCCATCAGGTGTGAACTCAGAATTTCAAAGGAGAAAATGACTTGTAGGCCTGTTTCTGTCTCTTTATTTAACATAGGGTGTCTTGGAATCTCTCTTGGACCACCGTTTGGGAGACAAGCTGTAAAACTTGCCAAATATTGTCAATGGCAACCACATTAAACGAGCTAATTGAGGTTAATAGAAACCAGTTCTCTGGTGTTAATGCCTCACATAAGCTTCAGACTTGAGTATGACCCACTTACACAGATGAACGTAATGATGTTTGATGATTTTTAGTGACAGTTTGCACATTAAACACAGATCACCATGCATGGAAATTTAAAAACAGGGGATTTGGATCATCCCCACTGTGAGGCAACGTTAATGCTCATATCCAGCACGTTGTGATCCATTTTCCAGGACTTGAATAATGCTCCTATTTGATGCTAAACAGAAGAGTGATCTCCACATGGCCTGCCTGCTGCTTGCTCAATGGGGAGACCATGTGCCATTAGATCAGTGGCCCTGTCCCTAAGGGAGTAATGATGGACTAAAAGCAGTTTATACCCCAGCTGGGACCAAAAAGAAGATCAGATAAAAACCTTTTATGGTGTAAATGAACAATCAGTAGGTAGTAAGGACCATTTTTAAAGCTCTAGGTAGACTAAAGAAGACTAGAGCCAAGGGCATTATTTTGCAAAAAATAAAAAAATAAAAAGTAGGGGGCTTTAAGCCACATGACAACAAGCATTATAATAGTGTTTACCCACTTTGTGTAATGCCCAGCAGCACACCTTAGCTATGGAAATGTACTGTGGTGTGTAGCTTTGAGGGATTTATTGCATTTAAAATACACCAATGTTCAATAAATTACAGTAATAAATTATAGTACATAATGATAAATTACACAAAAGTGGTTCTCCTAATGTGTTAATCATAGGTTATGGCTAAGCCACGTAACAGGCAAAGAGTTTACAGCAAAATAGTTTTTAATAATTGGAAAATATTTATGCCTGGCATTTAACAATGGCATAGATAGATATTTGGTTGATTCCCAAGGAAGTGTTTATACTCTGTAGCTTCCTATGACACAAATACACAAAGTAAAATACTAGTGGGCCTTTAGTGAGCCTTTATGTAAAGACTCCATGCAAAAGTATGGGATAATAAAGACTTGGAACAAACTGAACATATGGAGAAGGTTGAAGCAGTAGACAAATAATTTCCCAGTACAAGTGAATGAAAAATAATGTGTAATGACAATAAATAATTTCGCAGTGCGAAGCATGAACAATAACCATAAATAACGTGTCTTGGTGAGCAGGCCTGATACTGCCAATGAAGAAGAGCAAAGCCAAAACAGAAAGCAGAGCATCAGGCCTAGTACTCTCCCCCATCCCCTTTGGGAGGAGTTGAAGTGCCTAATGGCTCTGGTGACAAATGATCTCTTAAGTCTGTCCCCTGCCTCAGAACATGACAACAACCTACCTCTGAACATACTTCTCTGTTTTGTTGTGGTGGTGTGCAGTTGGTGACCATCATTGTCCATGATTGACAGCAGTTTGCACAGGGTCCTCTCTGCCACCATCACTAGAGAGTCCAGCTCCATACACAGAGCCAGCTCCCCCTGACCAGCTTGTCTAGCCACTTAATGTCCCTGTTCTTGATGCTGCCTCCCCAGCACACACCAGCATAGAAAAGAACACTGGTAACCATAAACTGGTAGAACATCTGCAGGAGTTTCCTACAGATGTCAAAGGACCCCAGCCTCCTCAGGCAACAGAGCCGGCTCTGCCCCTTCCTGAAAGGTTTGTCATCCAGCTCCAGCCCAGAGTACTTATAGGTTCTGACCACCTCCATATCAACCCCCCCCCCCAGTGGAGACTGGTTGCAAGAGTGGCCCAAAGCTATGATGGTCCACCAATATCTCCTTAGTCTTTAATGTATTCAGCTTTCATTGGTTTGACCAGCACCATGCAACAAATTCCTCCTCCAGGTCCCTGTACTCCCAGTACTGCACTCAGCCAATCAAATTTTTATACCAGACCTGTCTGTTTTAGATCTGTTTTAGAGCTAACCAAAAATGGAAAATGGATTTTGAACAGTGCAGCGTATTAAATAGTCTTGACAATTTGTTGTACTTTAGAAAGGATTTTACACCCAGTGTCTGTTCTTCCACACAGATGCAGAGGAATGTAATGAACTCTGACATTCATTTCTCTTGTAAAGAGGACATTCCCTCAGGCCCAACAACAATCCTCCACCAGCCTACAGTTACTTCGGTCTGTGTGTAGTCTGCTGGAGTTTTCCGTGGGACATGGAACTCCTTGCATATTTAATACCTCGCAGCTTCCCATGCATATGTATGACATGCAGAAGCAGGCAGCGGTATCAGTTATGCTGATGCTGTGGCTTTTTCATCTGCTTAATGAAAGATTTGAAACACTTTGATGGATATGTCCTTACTGTGATTTCTCAACACTTTAATACCTAACATTTTCCAGTGGTGAACTCAAAAGTACCTCATGTTGTGCTCATGCAGTTTTGTTTTTCCATGTTCATTTAGGAACAAGAGGATCCCAACAAGCTCGCCACCAGCTGGCCCGACTACTACATAGACCGCATCAACTCCATGGCTGCTGTAAGTGACTGCTCTAGAAAACATTCTGTCCTTCTATGACAGGGGTCAGACTGATATCACCAATACTGATTTCAAGGAGCTTAAAAATTCTGCCGACTGATAATGTTGGCCAGTGTGATTTTATACAATCAGAAGTTAGTATTTTATTAACTCCTTTCTGCTGGCCAAATAGTGTAAATAATTCAAATTGTAATTCAAATTAAATAGAAATTTCGTAATGGAAATTCAAGGCTGAAGTGAGGAACCTCCTGAACAGCAAGATATTGTATTTAATGACTTCTGTGAAATGACTTGTACAACTTGTGATTAATAGTGTCAGTTGTCATCTGAGTTCAGTTAGTTCTGCATTGATCAATGTCTTACTCTTTTAAGATCAGCTCAAGAAAACAATTATTTCTGCTATTCAGTCTGCTCTTCATTAATACAGTCATGCCTCAATGCAGTCACTGTGTTTCTTTGATTTGGAAAGAACATGATCTGAAATTCCCTGATCCGTTTGTGCCAAAAAAGGTTTTCAGCAAGAAAGCATACAAAACAAGAGGCATACATGTCTCACCTCAATGGCCTTTAAGAAGTCCTAACCAGTCAATAAGCTCTTACTGTGTTCTGAATGTGCTCATGCTTTTTTCCCCCAAAACTATCACAATGCATCCAGCAATAAAAGGTCAAGAGGAAGCAAAGCCAAAGACTTTCAAGGCCTGAGAGTCTCCCAAGGCCTGACATACTAAACCTTTTGCATCATTTTCAGGATCAAACGGGATGCATTTTGCCTGTGTTATGTATGAAACTAGTGCATGATCCTAAATGCACAGTTGTTAGTCCATGGGCATAGGAAAACACAGTGTGCTTCTCTTGCTCTTGCTTTAAAGGGGGGACTGCTAAATACATGGGAGGATCACACAAAACAGCAGATGGAGATGTTACACATGAGGCTAATTACATGCTCCACTCCATCTACTAAAATGAGCGCTTTGTAGCAAACAGAGCGAAATTTCTTCTGTCCTTTAAAAGTAGATGTAAATTTAAATTAGAGTCTCAAAAGATGTAATACAGAGAGATTTCTTTTAACAGCACCAGAAGATGCAGAGGGCAAGCACAGGCACAGTTTCCTTTTCTTAAGCTCTTTGCTTTCTCACCCACGGTCTGGAACGCTGTGTTGGAGCTTCAGTGTTTGCACCTTGACTGACTCACGACATGCGTCAGAGCTCAGTTGGCTCTGAGAGAAAAGCACTTTTGTGTGTCAGAATTATGCAAGGCAGATCTCAGAGCTCAGTAGAACACAAAACACAGGACACTCAACACTGCACATGAATTCAGAGTATTTCTGTTTCAGTGCCATTGAGTTGCTGCTTGCATATCACGTTAATAATAGATCTATTACATATTTCTCCAAATGAAAGAATCAGAGTTCAACATGAGTGACTTGGAGATCAGTTTCAGTCATTTCTGACCCCTGCCCCTCCTCTGGAGACACTCAGTCTGCCTCATTATTGATGATCAAAACCAGACAGCACACCAGCAGCTCAACAATGAAAATGAAAAACAATGAAGAGGAAGAAGGAAAAAAAACAACAATCTGTTTTGACTGTTCTTGCCGTATTGTTGAGTATCAATTGATTTCATTCACCTCTGCACGCAGCATGAGACCAGAGTGTTTCTAACGTGCTATTGGGCATTAACATTCCTTGAGGTCAATTTTCCATGCTGCTCGTAGACCAACCAGCCAAAATATTTCAGCATTCGCATATCTTTTCAGTCTGCAGGGCTCAGAGTAGTGGAATGTCATTTACATGTGTCGTTAAGAACAGGGGATGCATGGCCAGAAGGCAACCATCGTTATATTTTTTTACAGCATTGTTTTTATTTATTTATTAATTTATTTTTATGTTTGACCTGCAGATGTAAGGTACTCCTAGCAACACACACTTTTTCCAGGTCTCTACTATTTTTGCAGATGTTTTTGTTTATTGGCCTGGTTTAGGGATTGGATTCTAGCTGGGCTTTCATTAAGCTGTAGTGTGTGTATATATAGTAGCTGATCATTATGATCATCGTGTTCCTTTTAATTATTATTGCATTTATAAACAGTGCAAGAAGTACATTGTGTAACTCACTGTGAGTTCTAAATAATGAGCAAAACTGCATCACTACAAACAGCCATTTCAGATGGCTCTACTGCTGGTGTTCTCAAAGCAATCAAAAGGACTGATCTTTGGTCAGATTCTACTGTACTTCAGGTCATTGTCACAAAAACTGATACTAGATCAGCATTTGGTGACTTGGAAGTTTTATTCGCTTTTGTTGCTTGCAGTAAATCATACTATGTCTCAAAACCACAGCTCCAATGCTAAACTAAAGAAGCAAAATTTGAACTTTAAACTTTTTTTGACTGATTGACTGCAGCTAGGGTAAGTGGAAAGGTGTAAATGTGTTAAATTTTTGCCAGGCTATTCATATACTAAGCTTTTAAAGTTACATTTACAACAGTCAACTGTAATGTTAATACCACTGACACAAAAGTTAATAACATTACAGTGGGCTGGTATGCAGTGTTCAGTATCTACAAAAAGTGGTCCAAGAACAACTAGTGACAGGGTTATGGGAACCCAAAGCTCATTTCATTGCCTGGATAGCAAAAGCTAGCCCATCTAATCCAGTCCAACTGAAGAGCTCCAGGAGCACAAATTGCAGAAAAGTTAAAGCTGACTTCGACAGAAAGGTGTCAGAACACACAGTGCATAAGAGCTTGTTACAAATGACGCTGTGCAACCATGGAGTAATGGAAGAAGATTCCCCGTTCTGATGAACCCCATGTTCTTTTACATCATGTGGACGTACAGGTGCAGAGGCAGTGTGAGGCTCTGGGCAATGTTCTGCTGGGAAACCTTGGATTCTGGCATTCATGTGGAAGTTATCTGACACATACCACCAACCTATACATTGCTGTAGACCAAGCATAACCCTTCATGGCAGGGTGTTCCCTAATGACAGTGGCCTCTTCCAGCATGATAACGCACCCTGCCACTGTGCAAACATTGTTCAGGAATGGTTTGAGGAACATAAAAAGAATTCAGAGTGTTGACTTGGCCTCCCAATTCTCCAGATCTCAATTTGATCAAGCATCTGCGGGATGTTTGACTTTCAAGCATATTTCTGGATCCATATTTCCACTTTTGACTGCACAAGAATTTGACACAGTACACATACTTTAATAGCTCTTCTATATTGTTTCCACTGTTGTCTAAATGATCAATAAAAGCAATCAGTGCCTGGTACTTTAGTCTTGTAAGCATATGTTTGCTTTCTAGATAAATGGAATAAGCTGCCAGTGGCAGCAGTGAGAAGCATTTGGCTTTGTATTTCAGGGGCAGATGGTACTCTACTTAATAGAGCTACTGAAGAGTGATTTGTACCTTGTATTGATCCACTCTAGAGTTTGCTGTGTAACATCCTGCTCCATAGAGCACCACACCCGTCCAAAATCTGCAAAATAAAGGGCAACATTTGATGAGCAAGGCCTTTAATTGTGCTGTGAAAAATAAAACTCTTGTCAAAGCAGCAATATTGTAGATCAGGGATTCCCTACCTTTTGCAATTCTTGGCCCACACTGACATACAACAGCGTCTGTGGCCCTCAAGAAGATTTACTGATCCAGTCATTGTTTCTGACTCATCTTATGAGATTGCTGATGTTTGGCAGGTAGGCTGTAGAGAGGAAATAACAGGGGTCTGGCTCAATTCAACAGTTTTAGATGCATACTTGCTATGTGTAGTCAAGTAATGGTGTACATTACTTAGCTTTTTTTTTTTTTTTTTTTTTTTTTTTTAGCTTTAAAGAAAACCTCTAAGCAGACAACACTGAATATTAGTTGCTCTTCTTCAGTTCCCATACATTTGAAGCCTATTGCTAGCCTATTGTAATTGTATTTTTTTGATTAATGCTCGGTTTTCTTGGTTTGCTCTCTCTGAGACATGGTGTCCACCTCAGGGCTTGGGGTCTTTCCTTTTAAAAGATGCTGTTTTTACAAATGTATCAGTGTTGGATGATTTTCATACAATTAGACAGAGAAATGTCTTACATAGACTTGCTCTGAAAATAAATAATGGTTTAAACTTATTCTTTTAATAGCTATTAATTAGGTCATTAACACCTAAGAAATTCTAAATAAGCACTTTATAAACCCTTTGTGAATATAGTCTTATTGTAAAGTGTCTCCAACATGTTTTATTTTTGTAACTAATACAGCAATAAGATATACTATAGCTAGAATTACATTTGGTCAAATTTCTGTGATGTAATGAAATTGTAAATGGTGTGAGGCACAAAGCCAAGTGAATGCAAGGTTAGGTGACTACCAGGCAGTCCAGTGTAGTGCCACACACATGCACACACACACACACACCTGCTCTATAATGTTGTATGAAATCCATGCATTGCAGGGACTATATAGTGTGCTGCAATGTGAAACACTTAGGCTATGACTTCATGGTTTGGAGAGGAGTTGTACAGTGTGCTCATGGGATAGTTCTGGTAGCTGAATTATTGAATGAGCTCATTTTCCCAGTGTCTGCTTGGCCCAGCAAGGATCCATGCAGCTCCCTGAAGCCATGCAGAAGCACACTGTCAAGACTCATGCGGTCACACTTCCATTCACGTCAGTTTTATTTCAGTTGTTTTTGTAATGTGCCATAGATCCAAGAATTTAGAGCACAGTAGCGCAGGCCAAGACTGAAGCCTTTTAAATTAAGTCTTTGGACTTCAGGCACAAATGCCCTGTACCCCATAACTCTTCAGAAGATTCATACAATTTATGAAGTGAGGTTGTTTTTAGTGCATTACTCTGCTCAGCAAGAACAGTTGTTAATACCCTTGGTTTGTTCATGCATGTAAGCACATCCCAGTTATTTCATAAAACTCAGTTGTGGAAGGACTTGATGCAATAGCTGGCAGTCTGAAGTAGCTGTAACCAGTAGTTGCGTGTATCAAGTCTCAAAGGGTAAGAAATGCTGACTCTGCTTAGGCGTTCCCGTCTTCATGACTGCGATTAAGTAGTAGAGGTCAGAGAAGCTGGCTACTGGTCAGGAGAAGCGGAGTAGATAAGGTTTGACCTTTGACACCAATAATCTTCGCGATGGGTCATCCACCAGAGACGGCTCCGTTCAGAGAGTGCACGTTTAGCCTGCAGTACGAACGTTGACTTTAGCAGATAATCCGCCCTCCCCTTACCCTCTGGACTTCCACATCCTACTGTCCGCCACTGAGAACACGCATCCATTTAGGGAGCAGAGCCAGGGGCTTTGCAGGCCTGCCAGTGATCTGGGAGCCATCTGGACAAGTCCAGGCCAGACCTGTCCAATGCATGTTATGACTGAAACATCTGCACAGCCCCATGGCGAGAGCAGAGCCTGGATTTCTGGATTTGGTTGTACATGAATAAGAGGACCCTGGTGCCATAGCTGCTATTTTTCCATAAACATGATCTATGTCCCTCTTTAAAACACAGTACCAGGCTAGGAAGCATGACTCGCGACACCTCCTTTGCCCAAGTTGGCCAAAGTCTTTACTATGGGTACCTTGCCTTGGCAGTGTTTTTTTAAACAGTAAAGCAGGCAAGTCATCAGACAGCCTTCATGAATAGGATTTAGTATGTAACCATAACACACAGTTGCGAATCGTTTATCAATTCTGCTTGGCTCACGTCCATAGTAGAGGGAGAAAGACAGCACAGAAGCTAAACAGAAGTCTGGCACTAAAGCTAACAAGGACAACAACAGTCAGCTTTTTTGGCTTTACAGATTTTGGAAGGTACTATTTGCACTATTTTTGGAGGAGGAAACCCCCAAAAACTTAGTCAGACCCACTCTCTTTATTTTAGTGTTTGACATTTTTATTCTTAAACAGGGTGTTTGTATTTGGTTGCCTAAAATAATCAAAGTAAGTGCTAAAACGATGCTTTTTGCCATTTTAGCCAAACATGTGAGGCCTATGTGAGCTCAGTTTGAAGAGGGTCATTTATTTTCTCCTTTGCACTACACTGTTTTGTGTTTTTATCTTCTATTATACCTTACGAAAAATGAAAATTCAATAACACTTGTAATGTCTGTGTATTCCAGATGCAGACGCTTTTCGCATTTGACGAAGAGGAGATGGAAATGAGGAATAAAGTGGTGGAGGATTTGAAAACGGCACTCCGCACTCAGCCTATGCGGTAAGGGCCTCACATTTAATAGGGTACTGATATTAACTACTTAAGCTTCTTTTTATGGCCCAATCCTAAAGCTTCTTATCTGGTAATTACATGGAGAACAATGCAAAATGATAGTCATGTTATAGGATTGAAGAATCATCCATGAAGATTAAGAGGACACCCATTTTAATGATCTTTCTTTGAGTCTTCGTAGTTGTTCTATATTTCTAAATGCCCACCTTAACCCCAGCTTAATCAGGCGGTGATGGTGTTCTGAGCATGTGTGGAGCTCCAGCATGGTCAAGAATATCAGTAGAACACAAATTTATGAAGCCATGACATTTAATAACTTAATGCACTTCAGTTGAACAGCAAGTGGAGCAGCTGAGATGTAGAGTGAAGAGAGTCCATATTAGTTAGATTCTGTTGAAAATATAATCTGTCAAAAAATGAAACCCAAGAGAATATCTTGTGTTTCTTAAAATAGCCCAGAGACTTGTGATGGGTTGCAAAGATCTTCAAAGAATAACTCATTCCACCCTCCAGAAGCATATTTATTCTCTGAGGTCCTGCTTTCCCTCAGACATTACAACAGCTTTAGAGTCTCTTTCATCAGGAGCCGCTAACAGCGAACAGATCTCAGCACAGTGCTAGACAGCAGGAGACCGCGCTGGGAGCCGTCCGTCACACCGGACCCGGCCGTCTAGCCATGATACGGACACAACTTAATATTGAATTCTCTCAAGAGTCATTGCTCCCCATTACCATATGAGGGACCATCTGGGTTGTGTCGAGGGTTTTGTGGTCTGTGTTTTTTGTCATGGAATGGAATTGAGGGCGTAAA
>JBBPCZ010000001.1:47688702-47702561 GCA_037974445.1 Brycinus macrolepidotus | reverse complement strand
TTGCTCTCTGTATGTCTGAGCACCTTTGGCTAGCAGTGGCAGGGTTTATAATGCTGGAACAGAAGAGTGGATGAAAATTCAAGTTCACTTACTGCTGCGAGCATAAAAAAAAGAGACATAACTGTAGTAACCTACAATTTGAAAGCAATCAAAATGTTATTGGCTTTTAATACATGTTATTCTTGATTTATTTAGGTATTTTTTATTTTCCCTTAAGAGCAGCTGGCAGGACCTTTACTGATGAATGTTGACTTGTATTTTCAATTGATTTTTAAAAATTTCCACAAATTTAAACTATTAAGATGTAAGGGAAAAAAAAACAAAAAACAATGTTCACATTGTTATGATGGGAAGTGATTCAATGCGGAGAAACTTACTAGGATTTCTTTGCAGTGGTGATGGGAACCAGGGGTTACAATGTCTACAGCATACAGCAAATATGGCTGTTTTATTACTGTCCAAAGCCACCAGAGAGCACATGTGACTCCTGAGCTTTTATATATAACGTTACTAGTGGTAGAAAAGTGGTAGATACCATTGGATATTATTTTGCATTGCCTGTACCCCTTAATCTTGAATGGCTTTTAAAAAAATAAACATGAAACTAAAAACATCTCAAAACAATGTCTCGGGTGTCAGGGACCACATTAGTAACCATTTCATGTCATTTTGTTCTATGAAGGACCTTTCAGACGCATTAATTGTGTCATTAATCTGGTTTCAATTACCACCACTGTGATCGTGTTTCTCTAGAACAGAGCATTTCTCATCAAACCACACTGAATGACTTTATGATTAAATCATTAATGAACACAGACATTTTCAAAAATCAGGGTAATTTCACTTTAACTTAATTAATATCCCACTGGGATGGGAAGGAAATTTGATTTGAAATACTGCAGGACCTCTCATGTTGTCTATCACCACATCTAGGGCTGATAGAAATGGAAATTAATGCTCATCGGTACCTGAGTTTATTTCATGCCGGCGTTTCTGTTGCACTAATTTAGAAACTCCCAATAAAGAGCCATCCTTTGATTTACAGCTGCTTTATAAGACATTTTAGAATCCAATTTTCGCTGCAATTAGAGGATGTAATCTCCACATCAGTCACGAACATGGAAGCGGCCTGCTGGGAATGAAAATCCTTAGCATAGAGCCTTTTGTTTATTAATAATAGACGAGTATATTAAGATGTAAGCAGCATGAGTGGCATGTCACGTGTATGGGAGTGCTTATAGAGCTGACAGTTGCCGCTGTTCCAGATGTAGGGCCTGCTCTGTGCTTAGGGAACAGCTGTGACCCCGTCCGACAGACGACACAATCCTGCCTCTCTTTCCTTCAAAACAAGGCTGCACAGGCTTGTGAAAGTGTGACAACACGAGTGTGTGCGCAGATGATTGTATGATTGTTTGCAACTCATCCTCAGCTCTGGCTTTACATTGTGGGAATTTATGACCCAGCAGCGTTCAGCCAAAACTCAAGTCGTTGCCCCCAAGTAGGACAGAAATGACAGCCGCGAGTCCAGCTTGACGTTTGATTCAAAGGATTTGTTCGTCAGCATAGACAGCCTGCCGCCAATCGAGCATAACACTGGCAGCGCACATGGAGTTGGGGGGGATGTGGACACACACAAACAAGGCATTGTGATGTTTTGGCTCTAAAATTACACTAGGTCATCTGTGTGTGTATGTGCCACGAACACAAGTGCTTGCAGATGTTCTCTTCCATAACCCCAACAGTAAATCCGTGTCATTTGATGCACTTCTGACACATTAAACGACTGCACAGAGACAAGTGGGCAGAAGATCATAAGGGCCTAACACACATAAGATAAATGATTTGTTAACGTGCTGAGCTTTCGAATTATGCTGGACACAGTCTTTTTTATGGCTTACCTTCCTTTAGGGCCTATAGTAGGGCCTTCCTTTAGTAGCTGGGTGAATTGCAATTAGCAAGAGGCATGTAATAAACCTAGAAGAAACAGGCCTACTGTGTGATAGATTTATTTTTACGACTGACAGCTCTCCTAGAGCGCTCGCGAAGGCACAGAATTGCTTAATGTTGTTACAGGGTCTGAAAAGCTGGTCCCAAGCCAACAGAGGCTGTTTTACAAGGGCACGTCGCAAACTGCCACTGTAATTTAGTTACGTTAACAGCAGGAACGTTAAAAGGCTTTTTCCAGTCACTTCTAGCTCTGCAAACATCGACAGGCTTTCTGTCCCCTCCTCTGATGTTACATTAATTTAAAAGTTTGTTGACCGTGTTAAGTGGCTGCCTGGGGTCAGGTGAAGGCAAGCTAAAGGCACAAAGTGCCTGAGAGTGTTGCTGCAGTTTAAGAGCATAAACTGAAGGCATAAAATTGGGAGCAAGTAGCAATTTTGTAAAAAAAATAAAAAATTAAAATTAAAATTAACCGTCATTGGCTGTTTGATGGGCCATGTATAGCAAACCCTCCTTACAAACACATACTGATTTGTGCTAATACATTATTATACATTTTCAAAAGCTGACACATAAAATAAAGTAATTTCCATATGTCCATGTTTTTGAAAGGCAGCTTATATGAACAGTTTAGATTTAATTAGGAGTTCAGCAGATGTGGTTGCAGTTGCAAAGACTTCATTTCTTTAAAATGAACTTTCTTCGGGTCAGACGTGCGCACAAAAGATTATGGGCTATAGCAGACAGCCCTCAAAAATTGTCAGAATGTCTGCTGCATTTGACGTAGTGGTCTAGAAATGCAGCCCACCTAGACTGCGGCCTAGCTTTCGGAGGGCGCCTTAAGTCAAACTCTTTTGCTCCATGTTAATAAACTCATCACTGTCTGTTAACTAATGGATTTTTTATGGATGTTTTCCTGCAAAGTTAATATTACTTCCAAACTTTAGCCTGTAATCTAGCTGTACTTGGTGAGAAATATTTTGGCACATAGTTGTGTCTGTGTCTGTGTGTATGTCCGTTTGTGTGTGTGCATACGTGCATGTGGTAGAGACACAGAGATGCAGAGATTGATATCTTGCTCTGCTGTCTAGATCTCTGTCTCTGTAATTACTGCTGTTAACTTTCTTCCTTCCTCAGACTGGTCCAGTCATCAGAGTGTCATTTTAACTAGACAGTGAGTGTGTCTGTGTGTGTGTATGTCTCTGTGTCTGTGTCTGTTTTGGGGGCTTGATGGTTGTCCATAGATTTTCAGGGACTTTTCCACTTCTTTGCTCTCTCTGATGTGTAGTGCTGTCTGACCACCTCCTTATTCTAGTTGATGACACACTTTGCCTGGTTTGGTCTGGGGGAAGTGTGCAGTGCAACCACAACACACCCCCCCACCTCCCGTCTCTGATCTAGCCTGGATCTCTCGGCACCGCATAACGAGCTCACATCAGAGCGAGACGACTTCATTTACTGTGGTGGGGCACACACACACACACACACACACACATAGACAAAATCATTTAAACTAGGGTCAAGGCAAAATCATTGCTCTGTGTGTGCTTAGGGATGGGGCGGTTGCTTACTTTAATAAATAGGGTGCTGCTACAGTGTCTCTGGAAAAAATGTACCAGGACAACACTTGCTTAAGTATGTGTAATACACGATGAAAAATTAAATTTTAAGGTCACTTACGCCACAGCTTGAGGACACCGGAGCTAAAATGTCAAGGAATTGTGATCCAACAGATGGCCTAAAGTGACTTCGAATGCATTGAAGAATTTTTTTTATGTTTTTTGGAGAGATGAGGTTTTGTTTAGACAGTGACAGTATACCTGTGTTTTCATTCAGTGGGAACACTGAACAGTAGTGCTATTTTTGGGAATTTCGCATTTATTTGACATGAGATGACATGACTGTGTAAGATAAGGCTATTCTCAAACTACTCAAACAACATGGAAAAAAACACAGCTATCCACATGAAGTCACATAAAGATTGTGTTCTGTTTCAGGCTGGATTTATTACAGCATTAGATCTTATATCCAATCCAGCTTATTCAGCTGGTAATAGTGCTTGTACTCATTTTCAGTATATATAAACTGATCATTTTAAGCACTTTATAAGAAGCTAATTACACCACTTTCATGCATGGTTTATCCAGCTAATTAAGGTTCTTAATAATGTTGGAATCATCTATGGTCATTTATTACTGTTTATTGGTGTTTGCCAGTAACACCTGTAACACAAACAAGCAGATTCCAAAATGATGACAATGATGGGCTTTAATGTTATTTTGAATTGATTAGATGGAGTGCTGCATTGGTTTCATTGATGTTTGTAGAATGCTGTGGAGATGTTTTGAAGGAGATCATGACTTTAGAAAGGAGCTGACCTGAGATCAGTGGCTTGTTGCCCCCTTGACAGCTTGTATAAATAAGCTAGCTCTCTCTCTCGGTCTCTCTCATATTCAAATATTAGCCTTCAGAATATTGACTGCATGACCTCAGAAAAGGCTAGATGGACTGAACCTACCAAACATCTTTGCTTTCACATTTGTCAGATGCCTTTGCTGTAACCCAAAACTGCAGAGACTTTTTGGGCGGCCTCATGTTTTTCTCCTGGTGCTGTATGAATATAGTAGCATGACTCTATGGTCAAACTCCACAGGGATGGAGAGGAAACGAGAGGAGGGTGCCGGTGAGGAGGATTTACACTGCAGAAACTGCCCTGTGAGGCAGCATTTGTGTTGGCTGAGCTTTAAACAGCCGTGTGCTACCTTAGCCGTGTCCGCCACGTACTCTGCTTCTAACCTGATCTAACAAGCAGCGTTTTTGGATACTGTAGGTGTGTGTGGCTTTTTGTCTTTTTTTTTGTGGTTAGTAGTTGTCTCTCTTTCTTCTTGGGTCAGAGAGATGATTAATCAAAGCTCAGCTGGTGGAACGTCCCTGTTAATGTTTACTAGGTCTCAGAGGATCCGTTAAATCTGCACACATTCTGCACTAGCCTACTTAATTCACTCAAATTGGCCTAAACTCAAGTAAGCATTTTATGTTCCCTTGAATTATGTCGTTGGACTCGTTCTACCTGAATGCTGGCAGAGATCAGTACACAGCTGGTGGGTCCTTACACCCCATACTCAATGAGCCCCAAAGGTCTCAGTGACAAACCTGCAGCCTGGGGCCACCAGCAATACTGAGCTGAGTGATTTGTTGTGCTTCATCCAGGCCTTTGTTCAGCAGGGTTGCAGAAGCTGAGATCAGATGGATTATTTTTATAGCTTATTTATCCACAGCTGTAGTGGTGTTGTATGTCGCTCCCCTATGAGCTTCTGGCACCTCTGGAAGCAAGCGAATCTGCGATGGCCTCTTCCCTTTCACAGCAGCAGACAAAAGAGTACGAAACCATTCGCAGGTGTGTGGTTGTGTGTGTGAAGTGTTTGTGGGTATTGATAAAGGTGAGAAAGGGGCTATATATATATATATATATATATACATATATATTAGTGTGTATATATACATGGTATGTATAATGTTTTCCATTGACAAAAATTCAAAGGGTGCATTAGGCAGACTACTGAGCTTTACGGTCTGGCAGTGATAAGCCAGTCACACCACTACTCCACTTTTAGAAAGTCTAATTGTATTGGCTTTTGTCCAGCCAAATGCACTGACTCGACAAGGTGGCCCTTTTAACAGGCTGTCGTATTGGATCTGACCTCATTATTCCAGAGCGGAGGCTGCAGTAGAGGCTTCTTTGGCATGGAGTCTGTCTGTGTATTGGCCCATGTTGTGTGCCATGAGGTCTGAGTTTCTGCACTGATCTGCCTTCTCAGAGTTAAGCATACAGCGTCTGCTCCAGAATGCATGTCTCTTGGCTGAGCAGAGCAGTCAGCACCGAGAGGAATATGTTCCAGTCTGAGATCATTAATGATGGATGTGAAATTGAAGCAGTACAAGGAGAGTGATATGCTGATGGAAAGTGAGAACCAACAGATCGTTCACCAGACTTGACACTTCTTAGATTTGATTCCAGGCCTTGTAATGTTGACTTATAGAAGCATTTGCATCTCAAATGGAGACATTTGAAACTTATTAGCTCATATGAGTTTATATACCAGAGGCAAAAAAAGAGATCCAAATGCAAATATCACTTTCCCCTGTCCTTTCAAGAGACGCCATTAGAAGAAGTGTGTTTGCCTCTCCAAAATGATATTTGGAATTTTGGGAAAATTACTTTTTTTTCCCATGAGCATCCAAGCAAAGAACTGTTTGGGAGTCTTTTTGTAAGAGTGTGGTCCAGATGTTATGGACATCTAAAAGAGAGATGCTTGAACAGATGCTGTGTAAAATTTCCATGTTTAAGTGTACATTACTTCAGAACAGACTGACTAAACCCACCTCAGATCATCCATGTCAGGGATTACACTCAAGTGATCTATAAGTGCTCGGTATAGGTTTGATGTGGGAATTGGATAACCAGCTAATCCAGATGGTCGCATTAACAATTAACTGCGTAAAGTAGAGGATTTAGAGCAGGCCGGCTATGATCTCACATACACTTTGCTCCCAGAAACCCAGATGATTGTGGGTCAGTCTAAAGACAGCTGAGCTATGCCAAGTAAGCTGAGGAGAACCTCAACAAAGGTGGGTTTGACTGTGGTCCAAGAGGCTGGGATCTGCACTGTATGGGATAATAGTGGAGTCATTCCCTCCCTACTCAGTGCCCAGTTGGTGTCAAGAAGGCTGAACTTGGACCAGTTTCACCCAACGATGTCATAACAATGTATCTATTCTGATTAGTAAGGATAAATCACAGCGAGCCCCCTCATCCTTACTCTGCATGTCGTCTCTGAGCTGCACTGGGGCCTGAGTACACTGCAGCCTGGTGTCAGGTTCACATAAAATATGGGGCACATACAGGAAAGGAATGGAGCAGAGGGAAATAACATTAATAGAAGACAGAATGTCGCTGAAGCTGATGTCATGCCTCCTGTGTATATGTAAACGGTAGGTCATTTGAGAGGGCTGCGGTGGAGCAGTTAGGTTAAGAACGCGATTGACCTTAATTAGCCTGCCTAATGAGCACTGTCATCTCGGCTGCTGTGATGAACGAGGAGTCGAGAGGCTTGTTCCATACTGACACATTTCAGGGTTCACTTACAGAACATACAGTTTTGTGTGTTTAGCATTTATGCAGCTGAGATTATATGGAAGCCATCTGGGCTGAGTGTCTCTGCCAAGACTACAGGGAATACAAGTCAGCGGAGAAATATCAGAATAGATCAGGACGATGTTTAAATCCCTAATTCACCTCAAAACAATTTAAATCAACATGTATAATAGAGATGCACAATGATATTGAAAATGATATCAGATAATTATTTAAAAAAAAACAACAAAAAAAAAAAACAGTTGTATGGGCACCCCTGGTTGGACAGCTGCAAAGGTCCATTTACTGGTTTCCCCAAAAAGACCATCAGACAGGTACAGCTCATTCAAAATTCACTGGCCAGAATGCTCACCCATACCATGAACACTGAGCCCATAATGCCAATATTAAGATCCCTCTACTTTCAGTTAATTGCAGAATTGATTTTAAAACGTTTTTACTTCTCAATGAATCCCTTAATGGCTCAGATCCAAATCTAACAGGCCTCTTTTAAAACACTAGGGACCAGTCAGTTAGCAGTGCCTGGAATTAGAAGCAAGCACATACTGTATGTGCATGAAAATCAGATATTAGCCTCAGCTCAGAATTCCCATGTTGGTGCTTGCCTAAATTAACTTTATTTCGCTCATTTACAAGTATACAAGGAGGTTGGAATAATGCAGCAGATCACATAGAATTAAAGGCATTAAATCATCTCACACATCTCAAATGGTGCATGCATTAGTAAATATGGTATGCATACTTATATAACAGGTAAGTGAAGCAGGTTGGAGGTGCAGCTTTTGCAGTTACTACTTTGCAGTCAGTCCATCTGCAATTGTGGAACCTCCTGTTATTGAAATGTGTTAGAATCGTCATTAGTATTGACGCCAGAAAGGTTCTGATATGTGCTGAAATTAAAAAAAAAATAATAATGTAATTTTGCAACTTTGTTCTTGCCTGAGCAGGTTTGTGACACGCTTCATCGAGTTGGATGGCCTGACTTGTCTGCTGAACTTCCTGAAGAGCATGGATTATGAGACTTCAGAGAGCCGAATCCACACCTCCATCATCGGCTGCATCAAAGCACTGATGAACAACTCTCAGGGCCGGGCCCACGTGCTGGCCCACCCGCAGAGCATCAACACCATCTCCCAGAGCTTACGCCAGGACAACATCAAGACCAAGGTGGCTGTGCTGGAGATTCTGGGTGCTGTCTGCTTGGTGCCTGATGGCCATAAGAAAGTGCTGCAGGCCATGGCTCACTACCAGAAGTACGCTGCAGAAAGGACACGTTTCCAGGTACGATGAAGGAGAGAGTCAGACTAGGATGAAAGAAAGTACACTGCATGCCTCAAAGTTTGTAGACAACTACGTATCCAACTTTTCTTACAAAATCAAGGATATCTTGAGGAATCTGCCCCCCTCCTTTTGCTGCATCTACTCCTGGAACATTGTTGTGAGGATGGGATTGTGTTCAGCTATCAGAGCACTAGTATTTAGAATTGGATTAAGATTTAAGCAGTTTCCTCCAGGATCAATAACATTTGATTATTCTGATTCTAGTTAGTTCTGGGTCATGAATAGCACCCCAACCCATGGCATAGGTATTGGAAGAATCTCCATCACTCCACAGCCCAATGCTGGGGAAGGATGTACCGCTGGGGAAATGTATGCCCCTCTAGCTGCTTGGCACTGAGCATAGAGACCTTAGACTCATGTGGGTGATCCATAATGTCTCATTAAACTGGCACTTCTTCTTTATGGAGATTATACAAGTTGCGTGCATCAGTGGAATCATGCTTGCATTTAAACTCTACAAGTAATACAGCAGTTCTTTTATTTTATTGGCTCTCATATTGATTCAGCTTTCAGAAGCTGAAGATCTAACATGCTAGATTAACCACCAACAAAATTAAGAAGTGACAGCAGTCAACAAGTTAAGTGAGAAAACCAAGGCTGAAAAACATAATTCTATGTTTTTTGGAAGTCACATTGGAAGATATGTCACTGACTGTGAATACTAGGAGTAGCATAACCTATGAATTTCTGACAGTTGTTAGAAACTGAAAACAACAGCAGCAGCAACTCTGTTGTTATTCTACGCTGAAAGGATCACTATAAAACTGCTATAAGGTAAAATATATGGTTACAAGCTTCACATAAAATTGAATGTCTTTTACTGTTTAATCTATAATGGCCAAAATGGTTAACACGAATCTCTATTATCTTAGCATCATCAAATTACTAGAATCCCCTAGAGGTGCTTGCAGGAATTAGATTTATCAAAGAGGTGGGTTTTTTTTATGTTCTGACACTTATGACCTGAATTGAAGGCCTGTCTTTAATAGTGACGGTTCACAATTGATATGTAGGTAATTTCACCACATGAGACGACTGAGCAAATGCGGATTGAATTTCATATTAATTCGGTGTTCTTTAAATTTAGTCTTGCTCTCCGAGTGCCAGCTAAATACAGTGCACTGATGGATTATATACTATGTATATACGTGCATAGTGATGCTGATTCAATAGAAATGAAGTATTGTTGATTGAAAAGATGTTTTGGCTTCTGAAAGCTGAATTGAGACTGAAAGAGACTGGCATGCGTAGAGTCTGAGACTAAAGGCTAGGTTTTTCTTTCTTTTTTTAACACTCGCATTTTGGCAGTTGGTGTTATTGCCAGTGTTTCAAAATACACTTTGTCTGTGAGTCTGTAATTTTTACCATGGATCATGCTGTGAAGAATAACAACCACACACACTTCCAGAGGTCATGTTTTATGGACCTTAAATGTATGCAGAGTCATATGTCTTCGGTGTATGTTTTTGTCATGCTTGGCGACAACTAATGTCAGGGTTTAAAACGTATATGGTTAGCATGGCTCTCTCCCACCGACCCCTTGACTCTCTGGACAACTGTAGCCTTTTTGCTTTAAACTAGAGCATATTTTATCAGTTAAAGCGGTGCAGTTATTTTCAGCCTATTTTTTTTGCAAACAATAAAAGGATGTCTGTTGAAACACAAACATATAAATTAATATGAACAGAACTAATTCAGTAACCCAGTGCTAAAAAGTTTGTAGATGTTCCCTCTAAGTGGTGAATTTAACATCTTTAAGGTGCACCCATTGCTGACAAACACATTCAGTTACACACACAGCTAGTAAAGAGTATTGTGAATAGAAGGGCAGGCTCCCAATCAGCTATGCATGAGCCTTAGGTCACCATGCTGAGTAGCAATAATCTTTGGGCTGGAGAGCATTATTCTCCACCCAGTACCTCTGGGATGAGTTGGAGTGGTGTTTGTGATCCAGAACTGATCATCTAACATCAATACCTGATCCTATAAATGCTCTTGTGCTCGACTGCAATCAAATCCTCACAGCAATGTTACAATATCTAGTGTAAAACCTTCCCAGAAGGGTACATTGTTACTACAGCAAATGGGAGACTAACCTTTTTAATACCTCAGAAGAAGCATTCAAGGAGCAGATATCTAAGTTTGGCTAATATGTTACATAACTGGTTAAATCACCAATTAGCTTGGTCATTTGTTTGCTTTTAAGGATCTGAATCCAAAAAAGTGAGAGAAACTGACATTTGTCTGTAATTGCACCAAATACTCACCAGAAAATACTCAGTGAAAACGTAACGTCTGTATCTCCCAGACTCTTCTGAACGAACTGGACAGAAGCATGGGTCGTTACAGAGATGAAGTCAACCTCAAGACTGCCATCATGTCTTTCATCAATGCTGTTCTAAATGCAGGAGCAGGAGAGGTTGGTTGATCACTCCACTAATCAATAGACTTAATGGTACAACCCAATTAGAAACACAATCACATTAAATGCCAGTGGGAAATGTTCTTGTTTCTGTTAACACGATGCTGAAGGACTTGCTTTGCTTTTGTGTTCAGGACAACCTTGAGTTTCGCCTCCATCTAAGGTACGAATTCCTAATGTTGGGGATCCAGCCAGTCATCGACAAGCTTAGAGGTCATGAGAACGCAACTCTTGACAGGTGAGGCGCTCTTAATTGTTTTTGGTTTTTTTTTTTTTGTTTTGTTTTGTTTTTATCAAATGGTTTATGATCCCTCCAGAAATCAGTAAGTTCACTCGCTCTGTTCCCTGTGTTATATTTTAGACACTTGGACTTTTTTGAGATGGTGCGGAATGAGGATGACTGTGAACTGGCCAAACGTTTTGACATGGTGAGTCTCATTAGACCTTGCGTTAAGGGGTTTCTTTCATTCTAATTAGAAGAAATGCGTTCTCAAAACTCCTGACTACATTTACACCCTAATTGAGGAAATGAATGGGGGATTTCCTTCCAGACACACGTGGACACGAAGAGTGCGAGCCAGATGTTTGAGCTGATCAAGAAGAAGCTGAGCCACTCAGATGCCTACCCTCACCTTCTGTCTATTCTCCAGCACTGCCTCCAGATGCCATGTGAGTGCTCATCTGCTTTTACACAGCCAGCCAGTAAACCAGTGTAATGAGTATTTCAATGGGTTTACTTGTTTCTAGTTCATTGTAAAGAGAGGCTAATTATGTAACAGACTAACAGTTATGAAACTCCTTTTGATTGGATGTCTAAAGACTGTCTGCTTTAGCCCTTACACTCAACTCTATAATTATTGGCACCTTGAGTAAAGATAATGTGAAAAAAATTGGGAAAATGATGGGAAAAATGTTTATGGCTAATTAGCTCAATCTCCCACTGAATATATGAGGATAATATCTAACCCTTAATTGAAGGCAGTTTTAATTAAGAAAATAAAAAACCTTTTTTATTTTTGAAATGAAGGTCAACACTTGTTTCATTTCATTCTTAGTTTTTCCCTGCTGATGAATGACTAATAGAATTTGGTCTCTGTGTCACCTCATATTTATACCCCAGTGAAAAAGGTGTTGGTGTTGATTGATTGGTGATATCCTAAGAGTACCTGAATACTTTGGAGCAAAAGTGAAGCATAAATGGGAACATGCTTCAGTTACACTTCTAGGGATTACAGTAATTGTTAAAAAATGTTTTGTTTAAAAGACTAAAAGACTAAAACTGCTTCAGCTGAAGGTTAGTTCCCCTTTCACAATTTCATAATCAAATTGAATTAATACCCCAAAAAAGACATTTTTATGGGGTTTTTTGAAACCATATTTATCAAAATATGTCAGTAATTATAATGCTGATTATGTAGTCATGTGTGAATTTATCTTTAGAGATACTAAGCTGTCAAACATGTATTAATTGATATTTCCATTCTTTAGTAAGAACTTATTGTTGAAGGAAAAACCATGTGAAACTTAAATGAAATTGATTTGTTTTTCTGTGTGCCCACTGTAATTGGACCATGCTGTATAGGGGTCTTACAAAGTGTCCTGTGTTGTAGATAAACGTGGAGCAGGGGGCATACAGCAGTGGCAGCTTCTAGATCGAATCCTTCAGCAGATTGTCCTGCAGGATGACAAAGGGGAAGACCCAGATGTTTCTCCCCTGGACAATTTCAATGTCAAGAACATAATTCGAATGTAAGTAGCTGCTACATTATTGAAACATGTCCAGGCTTATTTCATTTTTGTATTTTTTTTTTTTTCTTTTTGCTGCCACGAGTTTACAAGAAATGTCAACCATATCTGTGACTATCAGCCTGAAAGAACTGAAAGTGGAGTGAAGGACCATGGGGAGTCATGAGCTCACCTTTAGATCTAGCGCAGATCAAAGCGCAGTCTGGCACTGCCTGCTGCTGGAGGGCTGGAATGATTCAAGCTTGACTGAAGAGCAGAATAATGAGAGAAGCACCGCTCCACCTCAACGGATGGCTGGTTGGAAGAGAGTGGGTGGACGTTCTTAGATGTGCACACACAATACACCCACTCAGATGGTAGGGGGAGTTCTATTAGGCTGTGTTTCTTGCCACTTGTTTCTCACAGAGCTGAGATTGTACCGAGTGGAGATAACAGGGTCAGAGGTGGTAAATGTGCCTGACGTGGTGAAAGTATGATCAAAAGCTGTTACTCCAGCTGAATTAGTCCAGTAAATCACACCCATTGCATAAGCTTTATTGAGAGCAGTGATGGAAAAAGGTCTGTAATGAAAAATCACATTCCTTAGTAAACATCTGTAACAAAAAATACACTGACACACGGCAAATTAACAATATAATTCAATGACTATAGAGATCTGTTCAGATTTGTAAACTATTCCTTTGCCAGCATCATACAGTTCTTTAAAACTCCTATCATTCTCATAATTTTTACATTCATAAATCTGCAGGAAAGATTGTTTGAGTGATGATTTGCAGAGCCTTCCAGTGTCATTGTATGTATTGATTAATTTTTTTAAACAAGGTGTGTATTGAAAGAATGTTCACGTAGTGTAAAGACGTAATGATTTTTCCTTGAATGGGGAAAATCCAAACCGAGATCTGTTTTGAAATCTTTATTGGTAAGATTGTTGTCATGTCTTTCTGTCTTTTATGCCTGTCTGCTGTAATAGCTGATTTCTTTCTTTTTAAATTTCATTCTTTCTCTTGCCGTCTTCATTCAGTGTATTTCTCTTTCTGTCTTTCAACTTGCTCTCTTTACTCTTTTTCCACTCTCTTTTTCTAACTTTCTGCCTTTCTGTTCCCTTTTACTCTCTGCTCTCTTTTTCTACTTCCTGTACTCCCTGTTTTTCTTTCCTTCTCTCTCCCTCTCTTTCCTTCTTTCTCTCTCTCTCTCTCTCTCTCTCTCTCTCTCTCTCTCTCTCTCTCTCTCTCTCTCTCTCTCTCTCTCTCT
>JBBPCZ010000001.1:47653943-47676181 GCA_037974445.1 Brycinus macrolepidotus | reverse complement strand
TGTGTGTGTGTGTGTGTGTGTGTGTGTGTGTGTCCTGCATGATCAAAAGCTACCCTACTGACTGGCTCAAGGCCTCTGTATAGACCTCATTAATACGTTCGGCTGACCTGGAAGGTCATTGCAGCAAACAGCTCACACTCATAGCTCCCAGTCTGCCCCCATACACACCCTTCATGTTGATCTTTTGAATGGGATGGAGCAGGGGTGTAATTTTCTGACTTCACGGTGATTTGATTATGATCCTTTAGTAAATGATTCAGTGCCTTTTGAAACCGCAAATGTCACCAAGATTCAATTAGGCTTAATTATTTGGTACAATTTGAAATTATTTTAAAATTGGACCTATTTTCACAGCTAAAAATAACAAACAAGTAGGAGTGTAACAGCCCACAACTTGAAACGAAACACAAAACTCGATTCATTATTCAATTTTCTCAATATTTTGAATGAAATGTCAGTTATTAATATTATACTTTATGATCCTACAAGTGAAACTGGTCAGTTTGCTGCCTAACTATACCCAGAGTGAGAGCAGCACAGCGTCACCAACAGGACTGTGCCAGCTGGGCAGTGGGGTGGTGGGGGGGTTACGTGCCATTGCTCAAAGGCACATCCAGGTATATCCAGTCAGTCTTGGGATCTGAATTGCGACCTTCTGGTTGCTGACTCACTTCTCCTACCCTGGAGTGTTTAGTGGATTTGAGTGTCATCCAGATCCATACAGAGAAACATGGTGACTGCATCCATGCTGTTGCTACTAGCGACAAGAGGGCCGGGAGGCAGGGAGAGTGAGACATTGGGTGGGAACTTTGGTGTTCAAACAATGCAGTTACATGAAATGGCAAAATGAATAAAATGTCGTTTTCTGCACGATGCATTGTCAATGCACATTGCCACATTTTCTCATTGTGTTTCGATGCATTGTTACACCCCTACATATAAGGAATGGGTATTATGAATAAACAGAGCAAAGTGATAACCATAAGAAAAACAATATAAACAAAAGTAACAGAATGAGCCAGCAGTGGAGAAAAGAGTTTTATAAGGTCCCCGCAAAAAGCATGTAGTATGTTGAATATTATTATAACTGTTATAATGTCCCAAAAATCAATGCAGTTGAATCGGACTGATGTATTGAGATCTACACTTGCATTTTGCTGAGTTTGTTGGATTGTTTCTGGAACACTTTCTGAATGGCACTCCCAGTTTTCGGCAGAGTTCATGAGAATATGAGCGACTCTCAGACCGGACGGTTCTCGCAAAAATGGAAATAAAGTTGGCTGAGCTACAAAAGCAGCGCACAGCCGAAAAGGTTATGAGGCTCAAACAATGAAGAGACATCTGTTGCTAACGAGCTACACTACCAGCCCCACCTGTTTGTGCTGTTTTATCTTAGCTGGACGTCGGGGTGGAATATCGTGCACGGGTGTGTCGAAGATAAAACTGAGAACGATCCCATACTTTGCTTGCCATGCCCTGTCTGAGAATATAAATCAAAGGAGAGGCCACCCAGGACATGCAGTGGAGGACTAGAGCCTAAATTGGCTTTATAGACTTAGGAGACCGGTTTTAACTACCATCAGCGAGGAGCAACAAATGCTGGCCAGGATTTCTCTGACCCTGCCTTTGCATGTTCACTTGTGTCAACACGGAGGCATTTTGAGTGTTTTACCAGGAGTTGGAGGCTGAGGCTAACTTTAGCAGAGCTCCTTTGGGAGCGTGCTTTTGTATGAGAGTGGGTGACGAGAAAATTGTGGCCAGGCGTCGGAATTGCCTACATAAGTAACATGAGCTCATGATGGGAATCCCAGTATAGTGAGGGCAGATGAGGATTGAAACCAGTTCACAACACCCTCAAACACACACTGATAGAGTTCATAAACCTTTTTTAAATCAACGTCTAGTTCAGAGTGCACTTTGAGGTTAAGTACCAGTTTTGTCCTGGAGCCAGGGGGTTTTTGGGAAATTTAGTGGTTTTGTTTTTCTCAGTGTGTTCCTGAAAAACTGATTTGTGGAAAAGGAGGGAGACACTTAGAAAGAATGGTGTGTGTTGTTGAGCCCCTTGTAGGGTCTGTGCGTATTTTGTGTACTTCAGAGGCATTGATTGCATTGATCGGAATGTGTGTTTTGAACCGTTTACGGTAAAGACAGGATGATGGACGATTTGGTTTTGGGGGATGATGCAGGCATGGTGCACGACTGACGTCAACACTGTTGGTCTGGAAGATGTTTCAACTTTTTAACCAGTATAATATTGTTCTTGGATCCTGTAATGCTTTCTTTTACAGTCCCTAAAGTTGTAGGTATTAACCTGATAAGTGTGTGGTACAAACTCCAAAGCACTAAGTCATTCATTTGGGCATCATGATGGCCAGTTTCAAGACAGCTGTGGTACATAACGCTTAAATGCCCAACAGGTTCAAGGTGTTAACTGGCTAAGTGTGTGGTCCAAGCTCAAAGGTTCTTGGTAATTATATGGGGTAAAATGGGGGTACATACCAAAACAGTCTAAACAAGGCTGAAATTCCTAGCAGATTCTAGACATTAAAGTGCATAAAAGACATAAAAAGTTGAGAAATCAGAATTCAATTATGATTGAGTAACAAAGTGGTAAGTGCTGTTGCCAAATTTCTGTTATTCACTGTAAGCTCATGTTTAGGCCGTAAAGTAATCAGACAAATCTCTACAGATGGAGCCTGAAAACCATATGCACTTTCACTTGCTTACTTTTACAGCCTAGATTCAGTCACTATTAAAGTTATACTTTTATATAAGTGTCTCTGTACTGCCTTTTTACCTCATTCAACCATTTGGTATGGAGAGAGCATACAAATTTGCTTTCTCGCCTAAACATGTGACGGGATATTTCAGTTAAGTTAGATTGTCTGTCTGCTTTCTTATTTTACTCCAAAACTGTATACAGTACTTTGAAGTTAACGCACACTAACCCTGTTAATACACAGAACCTGTTTGGCATTTCAGTGTAATGTTGTTATATAGTTATGTAGGTCACCATCTTTTCCCAAAATAACAAAATAGTACTACAACACACCTACCTGTTACTTAGAACTGAAACGACTGTCAAAGAAAGCATTATCCTTCTCCATGTCCAAAAAAAAAAATGATAGATGAAAGTTCTATGGAACAAGAGTGAGTGAAATAAGGCCCATTGAACATTTATATAGAGTTATTATGTGAGATGAACTCTTGTACACAGTGTTCCTTCATCCTAGTTGTCACTGCTTCTTGCTCACAAGGTTTCTACTCTGTGTGTATACTGTGAGTCATCAAAAAAGTCGGTTCCTTCATCTTCCACCTTCTGCTTTCTCCTCAGCCATTCTCCAAGCATCTCGAGAGGTGGTGAGGAGTAAGCGTCTGACTCAGATTCTGGAGGTGGTCCTGGCCTTTGGGAACTTTATGAACAAAGGCCAGAGAGGCAATGCTTATGGCTTTAAAGTCTCCAGCTTGAACAAGATTGCAGACACTAAGTCAAGCATAGACAGGTCAGTACTATAGATATACATCAAGGTCAATAATCTGAATCTGAGTTGTGAGCAAGCACCCCACTATTGCACCTTCTATTAGACTGTCTAATAGAATCCATACATCCAAGTGTGGGCCCATATACAGGCCCTTAGCACTGTTCGTATTTAAGCATTCTTTAAATGTTGATTTTAAAACATATGCAGTTGTACTTTATTTATTGTTTATTGTACTCTATTTATTGTTTATTGTACTTTATTTATTTACTTTTTTTTTATTGTTCACTTTAGTACTCTGAACTTTTCAAGGAACTCACCTGTATGATAATCTTCCACAGAAACATCACCATGTTGCACTACCTGATCATGATCTTTGAGAAGAACTATCCAGACACCCTCAGTATCCAGCATGATCTGCTCAGTGTTCCAGATGCAGCTAAAGTCAAGTGAGTGACACATTCAACTTGGCGGGAAATTAGGAAATTAGGGCAGCACATCAATAATCTTTATCTTAATATTGGACGTATACAATATTACATGCAATATTAATCACAGGAGGCTGCAATATTAATCACAGGAGGCTTCAATATGCAAATTAGCCCTCTAACAAATCACTTTTTCATTCCTGTAAGCATCCTGATCCATCTCAGATGTTCCCTGTTTCTGTGGCTTTTTAATGAATGAAGCGTTCAAGGCTCAAGCAAGCATAAATAATGCTTGCCCGTCTTTAGGCATATCACATCAGTGCTTAAGAAGGGTTCATTAATATTTTGCAAGGCTTGTCTGAGAGTAGGGATTTCTTTGTGACTGTCTTGTTCTTCCTCTGTGCTCAGCTTGGCTGAACTGGAGAAGGAAGTCTACAGCATAAAGAGCGGACTGAAGGCTCTGGAGGCGGTGAGTAGTCTATTATTCATTCCTGTGGCCGAATCCAAGCTTTATTATGAAGAACACTGTTGGGGCACAGCGCTTTATTGGCACTTTATGGATCTCCACCAAGCAGTCAAAAAACACTGCCGACTACAACCATTTTAAAATGGAGAGAGAGGTTGGTGGGGGTGACCTGCACTGTTTGCATGACATGAATTTCTTCGTGTCTCTGTGCTGTTGTCTTTGTTTGGGCATTCTGCCGGATATTTTTGTGTGTAGTATAAATTACGTCTGGAGTCCAAGTTAATATTAGCTGCGAACTGGATGACGGGGGAAGCGTTTAGTGGTCAAACTATTTAGCTGTGAAGTCACGTTCAAGCCATATGCAGTTTCTTTTCAATTTTACATAATGGAAAAGAGTGTGTCCCGTGAGTGAAGGAGCACAAATCTTCCTCTCACCACTCTCCTTCAATACGCACAGCCACTGTCAGAGGCTGACCACCAGAATGAGAGCAAGGCGATTATGTGTGATGTACACCAATGTACGTATTCATTAAATAATTAAGAGAGAGGCATCTAGAAGACGGAGCCGGGCTAAGACATGCCTTAGAGCTGAGTGTGTGCATTAATCTGCCTGTCTGCACGCCATGGAAAACAGTGGCGTGTGGACAGTTTAATAGCAACACATGAAGGCACAAGATGTCAGAGACACACATGGACTGTATTTAGAGTTGATGAGGAGGAAATAGTAGGAAACCAAAAAAGAACGATGGCTAGGAGGGGCCAGTATCTCAAAAGTATGTTTGAAGATATTTTCACGATATATAGTGCAGATCAGAACATGTTGTTTAGAACTTGGAACAGGAAGAGTGCATCATTAGTGGTGCTATTAAAAATGCAATTAAAACTTTTGAATATCGTGTTTTTTTACATCTCTCAAATTGTGGTGCAGTCCATCCAACCACCTTCACCATGGATAAGTAATGCATCACATGCAGTTCCACAGTGCTGCCTCAGAGGAGGGCTAGAATTCAAATGAAAGCCTATTTTAGATGATGGTATTGTTTATGCAGGGACCAAAGTCTGAAGTATATTTCTATACATTAGCACAGAATGGTAGTATATGACCCAAATCTGTGAATTTTTGTTTAATCATTTTCTTTGTATTTAAAAGAAGACACAATGACCTCATTTAGAGACTGTGCTACTTAAGAGGAATAAATTGAAATGCAAAATTTCATGTTTTCTCTCAGCATAAAGGAGCTAAAGAAGGCCAGTTCCACTCTATTTGACACATTATCAGGATTCCATTTTTACACTTTTAAAAGTAAAGGTAACAAATTGAACCAAAGAGGGTTCTTTGGAACAATATGCCATAGAAGAAGCATTTTTGGTATTCTAAAGGGAACAATTTTTGTACAGAGGTGTGTAAAGAACCTTTTGAAATGTAAAAGTTGGAACTGTATTGTACATCCAAGAAAAGAACGTTTATTTTTACAAATGAAATGTTACAGTTACCTCACATGGTTTTCCCTTATAAAACACTTTTTAAGGAAACATGCAGTTGGTCAGTGTCCTGGAAATATAAAAAATGCACACAGTATTACCAGATAAGCTTATAGTGATGTAATTTATGCTAGTGTTATTGTACCATAATTTCTCCTGCTACTAATGATGATCTGCATTGTATATCTGCCTTGACCCTGCAGGAGCTGCAGTACCAGCAGAGCCGGGTACGAGACAGAGGAGACAAGTTTGTGCCAGTGGTCAGCGACTTCATCACAGTGGCCAGTTTTAGCTTCTCCGAGCTGGAGGATCTGCTGAATGAGGCTAAAGAAAAGGTAACAATCGTTGATCAATCAATCCTCACCCCTCAGGTTTTAGCTCAGATCTAATGCTTTAGGTTTATTTCCACCAATTTGCGTAGGCCTGCCGAAGTTCCGCAACCTAATCTAATAAATGTGTCTGCGTGCTCATCAAAGAGAACCACCTACTCTCTGCATCACTGCTCCATGGAACTCATTTACAGAGCTTTCATCCAAGCCAGATGCAATTGCACAGAGGAATTTGCATCAAGAGAGCAAGACAGGGCTTGGTTATTTTTCCCTGGTCCCTTATACCAAAAGGTTTTTTTTTTTTTTTTTTTTTCCCCTTTTCCCTTTCTCTGAGAGTTGTTGTGAAGATGTGGGGTGTTTTCCAGCCCAGTTGTCTTTGACTGCTTGTCAGTAGAGCACGGGTGTGTTATGCTGGGGGGTTTTGTGTGTGAAATGGCTGCAGGGATGGGCTCAGTGGGCCTTCCATTTCACTTCACACACAAGGAGACTGCAACCCTGCCAAGCCTGTGCATAGGACAGGCCCTAACATCTTGGAACTGCAGAGGGAGAGAGTGAGGGAGGAAAAAGGGAGCGAGAGAGAAAAGAAAAGCCTTTATGTACCCCTACCGGCTCGGTGTGATGACTTAAACGTCCCGGGGGAAATCCAGTGGCTGGCCCTGACTTCATCTGAGCTTCTTTTTCTGTGTGTAAAGAGAGCTCTCTCTTTTGAAATTTGGCAGAGGCTCAGTCCCCCTGCTATGCAGTGTCCCCGTCTCTTAAGGTTCTAAAAGAAAAGTATTATGAAGCCCTCCTGGGAATTAGTTGGTGAAAGGATGTTTGTTTGTTTTATAGGACAAAAATATCCTCATTTTTAAGCAAACCAGAGAAAAGGGCCAACATACAATTACTAGACCAACAAAGCCTTAACTTTGCTTTTAACAATCATCCAGTATTGTGCAAAAGTGAGAGGCCCTTTCAGTAATATAATTTCCAGTCAAATAATTCATTTTTCTGTGACAGAAAAAAGCAGATAACCTGTCCAACAGGAAATTACATCGAAGCCTCCAACACTAAGTATAATATCAGATCTATCAGTATTTAATTTGTCCACTGTTTACTTTTGTGCCCCCAACTGCCACTTTAACTCTTTCATCCTTCCAATCTTAAACTCCACTAGTTACAGCTGTGTCCTCCCAACTAAAACTGATCCCACTGACAATATATTCCCCTTCAAACAGACCCTAAAATTCACACAAGCAACTGCCCACACGCACCTCAGCTGCCTCATGCATTTCTAATCAGATTAACAGCACTTAAAGCTCTCATCTTCCTAAAGCTTTCATCTTCCTTCTCACGTCAAATGAGGAAAAAATCAACATGTTTTTGTCCATCCTTTCACTGTGAGAAGACAACCCATCACTGTGTGTCTGAAGGGATGTGTAGCTGTTCAAGATGCTGTTACTGAGAAAAGGAAATGGACAAAAAAGCTGAAAATCTGCACTAGAACACCCAGACTAGACATCTGACATGTGGAGTGAGGTTTTATAGTTTGATGAGTGTAAATTTGTAACTGAGAGATACGTGTCTATGGGACAACTGTATGACCACACATCCAGACGGTCTATAAAAACAAAGCTGTGTGTGTTTGTGTTTGTGTTTCTATGCATGTGTATCACTCCCTGTCTCTTCCAACCGCCACCACCCCCCTTGTGGTGGTGGAAAGTGTGATAGGGGATGAACTGGTCAGTGTTGCTCCTCGACCTGACCACACGCTACCCAGCAAACTGAGCTCAGCCTCCAACCACACAGCCGGCACAGTACTCCCACCCATCACTAACCTAATTATTTATTTAAGGAGTGCCAATAAAAAATGAAAAGGGTGTTTGGAGAGACGTCACGGGAAAAGTTTGATCCTGAATCGTTTTGCTGTGGGGAAACAAAAGCACTGCTGTACTCCTGCAGCCCGGCCGCCTCCTCACAGCCTTCTTGGGGCCACACTCTCACTATTGTTGGTGCAAGCACAGCGTCCTCTGAGGCAGCCCTGAAATAACATAAATATTGGGCTCAGTGAGATACAGGGAAGTGTAAAACAAGCAAAGAGGTACCGACAGATCTCTGATACATTTGTACAGGTGTGCGGAATGTCTTTAGAGAGACAGAAATAGTGTAGTTCATAGATGGTGGCCCACTCTTTTGGCCTATACAGTGCATGAAGCAGTGTGTATATGAACATTTTGACAAACCTAAATGATATATTTTATGATATTTTATAGTCAACATGCATACTCTTAACTAGCTGAAAATGTATCGCTGTTGATATTGATACACAATAAATGCCTTTTAGTGTTAATATGAAATTGGGACACATCACCAGTGTCTTAGTCTCTTGTTTCCCTAAACCAAGAAGCTAAAACATTGAGCTCCTAATGCATTGCCACTTCATAGAGTTCAGAGACAGCGAAACTGGCCAAACTCCCAGCGGGAGGAAAGCCAGCAGGAGCCAGGATAAATGCTACGTAGAGCACTTCAGAGCAAATCTGCTGCGGATTCGGGATGCTCTTGGCAGGCAGAGCAGTCTGACCTTAAAATGGATTTACACTTTTAGAGCAGGAATCATATCTAAACGGAGGGTCCTGCTCTGGGATTTAACACTGCGGCATGCCAAACCACCCCTAACAAGCAAGTGCAGTGCTGAATGTTTTTTTATTTATAAGGTCTTATATGTTTTTAAGGCCTAGGCATTCATGTCAAGAGGTGGACAAAGTGGATATTGAACAATCATTTCAGAATCAATTCAGGAGACATATTACCCTTAATTTTTGGAGACATTCGACATGAAATCAGCAAATGTAGCACGAACCGGTGGCTGTTCTTGAGTGAGCTATCACATGGGGCATGACTTGGCTCCATCTTGCTCTTTTTCTTGCATTCTTTTCTCTCTCTCTCTCTCTCCCTCTCTCTCTCTCTCTCTCGCGCTCTCTCTCTCTCTCTCTCTCTCTCTCTCTCTCTCTCTCTCTCTCTCTCTCTCTCTCTCTCTCTCTCTCTCTCTCTCTGGTGTGCGGAATGCCTTTTGCACAGTGTACATATTGCTGCTACATTTATATAAATACATAAAAACCAATTTTTTCAGCATGCATATTTTATCTCTTAACTTGTGGTGCTCCTTGTTTAAGTTATTTACTTTGGATTTGTGTTTTAGAAAATTTCAGATTTATATTTTTAAAATTTAAAATTGTACTTAGATTTATACTTATCTACTTGTACTCATTTCTTTATTTTTATTTGTTTCAGAAAATTTCCAGATTTTTAATTTAAAATTTACTTATTGTTTATGTTTGCACAGTCAAAAAGGAGCGGTTCAGGATACATTTCACTGTGTGTTGTACTTGTATGACTATGCATGTGACAAATAAAGAATCTTGAATCTTGAATCCTCTCTCTCCCTCTCTCTTTCTCTCTCTCTCCCTCTCTCTCTCTCTCTCTCTCCCTCTCTTTCTCTCTCTCCCTCTCTTTCCCTCTCTCCCTCTCCCTCTCCCTCCCTCTCTGGTCACTGGGCAGGTGGTATTGATAAGAGAGGACATATGGTAATCAAATCAGGCGTGACCTCATCCATCATGCACACACGAGAGAAATACGGATTTTTTTTGTTGGTGTGCATGTTGTTGATGAGTGTGACTGTGATTGATACGGCCCACTCAGTACACAGATAAGCAGTAAGGAGGCAGCAGTGGGACAGCTGGCGGGATGCGGTAGCCTGGCTACAGTGTTGCAGCGGCTTTACCTTTTGTTAGTGGGAATACGGACTGCTGCCTTATCAGTCCGCTGTCCTGCCTGTGAGCTTACCAGGTGTTCAGTGACATCCGCATGAGTGTTTATGATTAGATGTTCTCCTGTCATTAATGTTGGGTAAATATTAATGGTTTGTTGTTTTCTTGGGTGAATATCAATCAAAATCAAATATGAACATAAGCATGTTTATAAAGCCAGTTTTATTTCAAATGTGTTTGATTTTAAACCTATACATCTTATGGTGTTACAGAATGATGAATTTAAAACATTTTATTGGAAAAAATAAATAAATTCTCATTTGACTGATATGCTCCTGTCTTCTCCTTTTCTCAGTTTGTGAAGTCACTGAAACACTTTGGAGAGGATGAGGGGCGCATGCAGCCAGATGAATTCTTTGGGATTTTTGACACCTTCCTGCAGTCCTTCGGTGAGGCTCGGCAGGACCTGGAGAACATGCAGCGCCGCAAAGAGGAGGAAGAGAGGAGAGCTCGCATGGAGGCCATGGTCAGACACATGCACACATCTACAGGGCTTACTGGCACTACTTTCTCTCACTAGGACTTTTTTATTCTTCAAACATCACTACCAGTTTAATGCTGTAGTCCCCTGGTTAAGAAATGCTTCTACCAAGCAAGAAGATAAAATACTATGTTACTATTGTGTTGCTATTTATAAGTTTAATACACATTCTTTCACAGTCCACTAAGTTCTAGATGTCACCCAGGTAAAACTGCGGTGTTACCCAAATTACTTAGGATAACATGGTGGTTCCAAGACAGACCATAACTAAATTAAAACTGAAATCCCCAGTAGCTTCTAGATATTAGCTGGGAAAGTGCAAAGTACATACTTCCACTGTGCTCTGTGTGTTGGGAATGGGGGCTGGTAACCAGACAGTAAGACTAAATTACCCTGAAATATCCAGCACATTCTAGCTATTAAGTTCATGTCATGTTTAGATAGATAGTAACAAGGTGGTAAGCACACACTCGCGCGTAATTTCACTGTAATATGTTGCATGTTCAGGCAGGAATGTTTTGCTAGGTAACAGACACACAGCATAAATGGCTCTTACATGTTCTGGTGTCATTGCACCTCCTGTTTTACCATACATAACCACCTTGCACTTAGAAATATACATTTCTGCTTAAACATTACAGTATAATTTAGTTAGTTACTGGTTTAGTTTAGTTGTCTGGTTACTTTTTGTCATTTGAAGTCAAACAATTATGCAGTACTTTGAGCTTTCCACTCAAATCCATTGGGCACTGCAGTGTACTTCAGGTAAACTTATTTTAGTTCAATTCTTTTAGCTTAGTTAAAGTTCTTTTAATCTACTCGCCATGAAACTTTGACAGAGTACAAAGGGTAGCTGGTGTTTTCAAAGGCTGCAAAGAATAAAAAATGATTAATGATCTTTAACTGATGGATACATCATTTCCTGTCCTATTGGTTGTAATAATAGATTTTCCAGGAGCCTTATCAGTAATAAGTTGCAGATATTTAAAGTCTTTACCTCAATTTTACCTCAATTAATCAATTAATCCATTATTCAGAGGGCTAAGTAGACTTAAGCGTACAACCATGTCACACGTTTTCACTTTTACAAGCCAAATTCTTTCACTTCTTTCAATTCCTCCCCTGAACACAGAGGTTCTCTATGAGCTTGGGCTTTAATATATGGCTGTTTATTATTTGTCTGTCCCCCACTTTATCTTTCCAAAATGTTCATTCCATCAGATCAGCTGTCAGTTATACCCCCAGACCCTCTCCCTCTTAGCTTGTCCACTCAGAGGCCTCCCCCAGGGAATGCTGGGAATGTGGCTTGGCCTGTAGAGAGTGGAAAGAGTCTGGGAACCGGACAGCCTCTCTGACTTCAACTCAACCCTCAGTCATGTGGACTATGAGACGCAGTGTTCATAAGCTAACACACTCAGATTCATATACAGAAAAGACGGAGCACTGTATGGTCTAAAGATTTACAAAATTCATTTTCACAAAAGGCTCATTTTTCTTTCCAGTACAGCAAAACTAACACACACATACTTCCATTTCAGATACACTGGCATAGTGGGCCCCATTATGTAAATAAAATCTGTTTTGCCTCTCTTGAGATCAGTCAAGTTAGTGCGATTTTCTGCACTTCTGCTGTTTGGTTACAGACATTTCAGCATTCCAAACGTAATTCCTTGTATCCACTGATCAGTTTATGCTCAAATCCCTTATAGCCCCTGATGGTTCATGTTGAAGTGATTGAAAAAATCCTATAGCTGATAACCAGGTCCATGTATCTTTGCTTGTCTCTTGATCATAGTGTGGCATTTGATGCCACAGATTGCACAGTTTTACTAGACAGACTACAAAATTGGGGATTCACAGAAATGATCCTCTCCTACGTCATATCCTAAAGGTAAAAGGCAAAAGTATGGTGTCCTACAAGGTTCTATTTTGGGTCTGCTACTACAGTGAAAGAGGGTGATAAATTCCTCTCAATGTTTTAAAGAGGGTGTGTTTAACCATTTAAAATGGATTTAAATTTGTCAAGCTGAAAGATGCAACCCCAAACAAAGTCATAGCTTCTTAGTATAAGCTAGAAAAGTGAAACAACACTTCTTTACTTCCTTGAATCCATAATGCCATCTATGTGACCAATACTGCAATGCATGTGGCCTTTGGTGGAGAAACAGCCCCACAGCATCTAAGACCCTCCACCATATTTAATGCTTAGTATTGCATTTCTCTTTAACCATCTTTATTTCTATGCCAAACCCACCTTGAGTGTTCGGAGACAAAGTTTGGGTACATCTGACCACAGCATCCTGTCACAGTTAAAGTTACAGTGGCGTCTGGCAAACTCTAAGCACATTTGCTTGTGGCAGAAAGATAGATGCTTCTTCCAAACAGTTTGCTGGCATAGAGGTCTTATGATGAATCTGAAGACATGGTGACCCCAAGATGCTACCAAATTCTGTAATTCTGAAACTTTGGTCTTTGTGAATTTTTATATTTCTCTGACCATCCTTCTCAATGTGGCTGCTTTCAAAATAGCATTGTGTCCTCTTCCAGGATGGTTCATGATCGTTTTGAATTTCTTAAACTTCTTAATGATTGTTCTAACTTTTGATATGGTCATTTTACATCAGACAGGTATTTTCTTGGATCTATTACCTAATTTGTCCAAGTCAGCACACTTTGGCCTTATTGCAGTGCTCTTGAATCTTTCCCATGGTTTGGGCCATGTCACCTCATTTTTATACCACAGTGAAACAGGAAATCATTGATGACTGCTTAAAATGTAAAAACAATTAGACCAATTTAAAATGAGTTAATTATGTGTGGGATCACACTTCATTTACATTTCCTTAATTTGGATGTCTTGGGGTGCCATTAATTGTGATGTGAATTTGTTCTGAAAATGTGTTTTTCAGCAATTGATGTTTTATTCTCAGACTAAACTTGCCTCAAATAATAGTACAAGTGAATTTTTATAGGCCTTTTAGTCATCTTTAGTAAAGATGACAATTCTGGAGGGCACAGTATTTTGGACTGTACTGTATGTACAGGGATGCCTGACCATTACACCAACAAGGACTTCAATAACATTGTATTCAAATAGACTTTAATATGGAGTTGTTCCCCCTTTGCAGCTATAACAGCTTCCATATTGAACTCATCCAGCCATGTCTTTATGGACCTTGCTTTGTGCCCTGAGGCACAGTCATGCTGGAATAGAAAAGGGCCTTTCTGAAACTGTGTCCACAAAGAAGCATGGCATTGTCCAAAGTGTCTTGGTATGCTGAAGCATTAAGATTGCCCTCCTCTAGAAGCAAGGGGCCCAAACCATGAAAACAAATGTGTCCCAATACCTTTGTCCATATAATGTATCACCAGTGGGAGTTTGATTAATAAACATAAGATCCATTGTAGTTTCCACAACCGGCATAAAACTGTCTATATCAGAACGCACCATTTGCTGTAAAAGTGGCTTGTACAATCTGGAAAGACTTGATGTGTGGTGTAGTTGCAGTTTTAATTAGAAGTAACTGTAAAATGTTTGATGTCTGCTAATGAGACACCCATGTCTGTCTGTGTCCCCAGCTGAAGGAGCAGAGGGAGCGAGAGAGAAGGGCCAAGAAGAGTGCCGGAAGTGTGTCGGAGGAGGTGGGTGAGTTTGATGACCTGGTGTCGGCCCTGCGCTCAGGAGAAGTGTTTGATAAGGACCTCTCGAAGCTCAAACGCAACCGCAAGCGCTCAGTCAACCAGCTGGTGGAAAGTGGTGGACGCGAAAGGCCAGTCACTAAGGTCAACTATTGACCCTTGTGAAAGTTGGATTCACAGACTCGGATACTGTACCTGAAGGAAAATCCTAACTGCCGTTTGCCTCCCTCCTCACCCACGTCTTGTCCTAACCCATAATGACTCACAAGCTATAGACGGACAGATTTATAGACCACTGTTGGATAGTCCTCTGTGTGCTGGAAATTCCTGCAGCACTGTGCTCAATGCACTTTCTTTAATCTCATGCTTATTCTAAATCCTACACGGTCTTCCTCCTCTGCATGTATGATGATTCCATTCCTCCAACCAACTCCAGATGTAGCCTCAAACTGCCGAGTTCCCAAATTCACAACCTTGGGTCCGGTCTTAGCCATTCACAGTGCACAATTTCCCCGAGGTGGTTAAGATCAGCCAGAGAAGAACTACTGTGGCAGGTCAGGAACTGGCAGCACTTGACTGGAAAAGGGTCAGTCTGGTTCAGGTTGCCAAAATCTGGACAGAATATTGGAGGAATCTTTGAAACACTTCTGGGAAACCTTTTCTGTGTTGAAAGACACTGCCAGCCGTGTTAGGTGCTGATACCCTGTGTGCCTCTCTCTCCAGCTGTATTTCTCTGGTGCTTTGATTAAGAGGACCATGTCTTCTCTACCATTGGTAAACGTGAGAACTACAAAGAGAGACTGAGAGAGAGAGAGAAGCCCATCTCTTCAGCTGTTGGCATTGCAATAACCCAGCTGAACAGTGGACCCAAGTGTCACTCAGCCGGAAGTTAGTGGCAATCTTTGTCGACGTTATACATGGAGATGAGTGAAGCGAAGGCAAGGCCAGAAAGGAAAACAGGACACTGTGGTCACAGCCTTTATTGGCTGGTATACCCCCTTCCCAAGTGCCTCCTCAAACAGATGGCATTCCCAAGTTAGAGGTGCCGAGAAAGCACAGCACTTCTGCTGAAAGACTGGAGAGTGACCCGAAAAGGCTCTGAGACAGGACGACGCTGGAGGCATGTCAGTCCATTTCCACCTACAGATCATCTTTGTCTATTTAAACCAATTTAAAAGATTTGCGATGGCATTACTTAGTGCCAAAGCAAAAGCAGAATATTAAAGATGTAGTACACATAAAGAAATGCAGGTAGAATGGCATTTATATATTTATTTATACAAAAGAAGCAAACATGCTAATTTCAGAACCTTTTTTAATTCTTCATATATTTCCTAGTTTGTACCTCTAATGCTTTGGAATTCCTATGAAGTTGTTTAATTTGATAGCTATTTGGCTCATGCAGGAAAAAAAAAAGAAAACATAAGCCTGTGATCCAATCCTGTGATGCCCTGTGATTAGTCCAACTGATCCATGCACATCCACCAAACCTCTCATGTTGTGATGACAATTCCAGAGGCGGAGCTTTGATAAGTTTAAAGCACAGTTCGCTCGGTCCCTGCACTGCCTCGGGTCAAAACGACTTACTGTGCCACTGAAAATATTTGCTCATTAGCCTACCATGTATCAGCTTTGGGTCGTGGATACTTAAGCATATAAATAGAAACGATATGAGCAGGTTGTATTAATAATTGTAAAATAATCTGGGTTTTTTTTTTTTTGCATCCTCAGTGATGATTCCCTTGAAACTAGTCAATGAGCTCAAGATCCACATGATGCAACCCACTTTTTTCCATATATTTTTGTTTATATTTTTGTTTTTCATTACATGTATATTAAGTGTTCTTGTAGATGTAAGTAAGACAAAGGTTGCAAATGCATGGACAATGGCCTTCAGTTCAGATGCACATGGCTCCCAAGGGTAAGAGGGATGGAAGATAGTGTAGAGAGTACAAGAGTAAGGACATATATGTTAAGGGTGAAGCCTTTATGGCAACGACGAAATTGGACTGAAATCTGGAGGACATTCTGCGTGGCAGAGTATTGTTTTTCTTTGTGGTACCAGGTGTAGTGAGATTATTATGGGTAGAGTATGATGATAATAGGGATTCTGTTCTGGTTAACGTAAGACCGAACTGAGAAGATCAGCATACACAATAATCACCATCCCGATCATTTTGTCAAGCTGTGTTTGCACCATTTAGTGTAGGCATTTCATTTTCTTCCTCTCCAGTCTGCCCCATCTGCCCATATGGGAGGTCGGGGGACCCTGGTGGGTTTAGTAAGAGCTCTTGTCTCTTAAGAGATGATTGAATTTTCTCAGACTTGTTACTAATCTTTCATGTGTGTGGTACCACTCCATGCCCCTGAACCTGTGTGTTTAGGGTGTAAGTAGGGGTTGAAGTCAAGGCAGGGACTTTTCTGTGTGCCAATAGGGTACTTTATCCATAAGCCAAAAGGTGGGGGTGTACATGATTGCACAACAGCACATAGCATATGGTGCCATTATTGAGAATTAGTGCTCATTTATCCTCTTTATTCTCTTTTTGAGGGAGGGGGGGGACAGGTTTCCTTCTTAACATTTAATGGTAAGCGAGGGCATGAGTATGTCTTCGTTCATATTTATATTGTTTTTGGAGCATACGCCAAAAGTACTAACCAAATACCCAGTGTTCAGTGTAACTGATCTAATCAAACACTACCTTGTTGTATACGTGACTTTAATGTGAGCTAATTAGCTTAATCAGCTCTACATCAAACAGCTGCACTACATCCAGCCCTAGATTTGCTGAATATGCCAGCAGACACCAACCCCTAACGGCTGTACAGAAAGTAGTGGCAGCTTCAGGTGGTGAAAGACATGTTTGCCTTGGGTTGTGCTTTTCCTTCAGTGTGTAACACAAAATGGTGATGGGGTGTTTCTCCTGTAAAATGACACTCATCTAGTGTACCAAATAGAGAAGAAAAAAAAAACTATATATTAACTTAGAAGCACTCATTCGTGGACACTTCGGAATGTTTCTCACATTGGAAATATAAATTAGATATCCATGAAGGAAAATGAGATTGTGACAGCTTAATGAGCATTTTCTCCGTGCTGATGTAAATTTAGGCGTTTCTTGGGCCGTTTCGCTTTCCATTCTATTCTTCAGCTCATAATGTTTTCATCAGTAAGGAGAGAGCTTTAGCAGATGCTGGTAGAAATACATTGTTCCACCGCACATTCTGAGCTCGCTTAATTTAGTCCAATACCATGGGGTATTTAAAATCATCAGTATTATTATTATTTTTTTTGTATATGTATTTGGTCATTGACTGACCAGAAAGAATAATAAATGTAGCTTTGTTGCTTGATGCACTTTTTTTTTTTTTTTTTTTTTTTATATGTAGGACAGGCTTTTCCTGCACCCTCAGTATGGACACACTCATACAGCTTATCATTACAGGAAAAAGAGGCAGAGGAGCGGAGAGAAAGTGCGGTCAGATGTATTTTCGTAGGTAATGAAAGATGGCCCTTCTAAATAGTTGTAAATGGCTGGCTCCAACTCCCCGCGGCTTGAACTTGAACGTCTACCCCTAGAGGAAAACCGGGATGAACCGTTTTACGTAGATATGTGGTTAAATTCACGAAAGACGGAAAGAGCCGATTCAGACATTAAATACACAGTTGACTTGGGTCTGGTGACCACATGTTGACACGATGACGAAGAGATAAATATATACAGAATGTAGTCCTTTAAAATGTAACTTAAAACTGTATGAGAGCACCTGGTCTCCTCTGCTGCCTCAAAGCGCATCACTTGCTTTCGTATCTTGTTTTCAGTGTTTGCCTTTCACCTTTATTTGGTCCAGTAATGCACTTGTTTGCCAGAGTGACTCAAAACATGATGCACAAGTATGATCCTTTGATAGAAAAGATTTATATTATGGGTGAGAAATGACCTGCGACACGAAAACACACAAGTTTCACAACCTTTGTATGGGCCATGGGAAGCTGCACTCAAGTTTTTTGACAGGTTGTATATTGTGCAGAGCGAGTATTTTTAAAGGTTGACTTGACGAGCTTCACCCGAAAGATGTATAGTTCTGAAATATTTTGTAGACCGTTATAGTTGTTTGAGGAAAAGAAAACAAAAAAAAAAAAAAGTGGAAAAGGAAAAAAAAATGTTAAGGAATGTTCCATTTTTTCCTGTAAATTGAATCTCTATTTATTTGCCTTATTTAGTTTGCTATATTTTGTATGTACACACAGCATTACAACAAAAAGTTATATAAGTATAAATATGAATACCTATACTGTGGTCCTTGTATGTCAAATAGTTTTTTGTTTTTTTTTCACTCTGGAAAAAGTCTGAAAAACATTCATTTTATAATGTCTTTTGGTTTTGTTTTTGCTCGCCATGCATCCTTTTGTAGGGTAAAATAAACCTGTTTCCCTTACAGTTCATGTGTGGTCTTTTTGATGGCCTGAACGAAGTGCAACACTGCCCTCCACTGTTACAGTTACAGTCTCCAAAACTGCAAAACACCTCTTGAAACAGTTCATCAGTAGGAGGTTTATTGTTCTCAAACTTTCAGTTAATGAGAGAACCTCCAGAAACACATTCTTAACCTGATTCTAGTATAATAAACCAATACCGATTAGTAAAGTCCACTTTCTTATTCAGGTCTTTGAATGATTTGAGTGATGAAATGTTAAACGTATGACATCCTTGAAAGAATCAGGACATAAGTAAATTGAAAAAAAAAGTTTATCACATAAACCCTGCCTTATGTGATAAACTGATTACTATTTCAATCAATTCAAGATGCAATTAGCAAGCCAATTCACTGAGAAAGTAGAGCCCAGGTCAGCAGATTCTCCACAAGGGGGCACAATTATCACTAAATGAGCTTTTGTGTGTTTATCTGTAGTTAGACAATATGACAAAATTAAATGTTTGCTATTATGAATTGTGTATTTGTATAATTGATTGTCAAAATAATCACTAGATTACATCCCTAATGTTTTAAAAAGTTCAGAATGTCTTTGGCTTTCTAACTACTCTTCCTATCCAAGGGTTAGTACAGTGCAGTCTCCCGGAGGAAGGATTGTCTAAACAGAACAATCGACCACAAATTCACAACCATATCAGTAAAGTCTTAAACCCACTGGTATAAAACATTCATAAATGATCACCTCACACACAGCACCTGCCTTAAAGGTACATCAGGTGTACATCTCATATGAACTTAACATTATCAAAATAAATCCAAAGCAAAATAGTGTCAGTTGTTCTCTGTGGTAGCTATTTTTGAAAGGATATTCTCAATAAAATAAAATCTCCAGGTGTTCAGGGCAGTGTTTGTTTTTCAGGTAATCGGCCTCATCTGCAGTATATGTCAAGAAAAGGTATGAATACAATGGTGAGGCTTTTGAAAGGCACTATCCTGACGTCAACAAGAGTGGTGTTAAGGGAGATAAACCCGCTTGGCTTCATAATATTCTTAAGGAGGGTTAATGTGGCTACATAACAGCATGGTTGCTCCGTAGTTTAGGTGATCATCTTGCTGGTGCGCTGAAAGTCACCTCGCTGTCCTCCCGTCTTGGAGAGCAGCTTGATGTCGGTAATAACAATGTCACGACTGACTGCCTTGCACATGTCATAGAGCGCCAGAGCTGCTACGGTCACTGCCGTCAGCGCCTCCATCTCCACCCCCGTGCGGCCTGTTGTCTGGCAACGCGCCATGACAACGGCCATATGTCCCTCCTCCTGCAGCTCCACAGTGACCGAGGCATGGTCCAGGGGCAGAGGGTGGCATAGAGGTATTAGAGAGGCAGTCTGCTTTGCACCCATGATGCCTGCTAGCTGCGCGACTGCTAAAGCATCACCCTTGGCTAGCTGGTTGGCCCGGACCAGGCTGAAGGCTTTGGGGCCGAGGATGACCCGGGCACTGGCTGTCGCTGTGCGGTGGGTCACTGCTTTATCTCCAACGTTGACCATTGAGGCTTTGCCCTGGGCATCAGTGTGGGTCAGCTGGTCAGACGTTCTGTCTTGGTTTGGGGATGGGGATTTTGAAACCGCTGTATTACAGTGTTCAGGACTGTCCCTTTGGTTGTGACACTCCCTTACACTCTGCAGCAGTAGATGCCTCTGATTGGGGAAGGTCAACACAGTGCTGACGAGAGAGTTGGAAAAAGACTGGGTCTTCAATGGCGTCTGCCTGAGATGGCCGACAAGTCTATGTGCGTGTCTCAGCTGTGCAAACTTGTCTGTGCGTGTTTCAGAATTGGAAGCATACTGAAGATCATTAACGGAGAGTGCATCACTTCTAAATACATCAAGGTTCCTCCCTTGACTGGCATGGTAAACATTTACTATCGTCTCATTCTTTAAAGAGACCGACTTTGTAGAATCTAGTGCATCTATAGCAAAAACGCTGTTAGTAAAGTCAGTTGTAACTTGGCCACTCCAGTATAAATAGTAGGGTCTTTGAGACTGTAGCACTACTTGGTCTAATGGAGCCACGTGAGGAGTGGAGAAAGGGTGCTCCCTCTGCTCGCCTCGTGACACAGGCTCAGGTTGGCCGTGTTCTCCAGCTAAGAAACAAGAAGAAAATAAGTGTCAGTTAAACACCACAGAATAATAAGCAAAGAGAAATGAGGCCTGCGCAATAATATGATAACGATAATTGCTGAAATGAAACTTTTCCATCTAGCCATCACAATTTGGCCCTCATTTTTCCAGCTTTCAACACATCATCTTCAAGAATTGGCTGTTCACTAGATGCCTAATATATCCCACCCCTGACAGGAGCCATTATAATGAGATATGTTATTCACCTCACCTGTTAGTGGCTTTAATGAGATGGCTAATTGGTGTATAACGCTGCTCTTACGCTTGTTCTTTTTATCATTTTGTTATGTACAGTGTCCTTGAGTGTTTTGAAAGGCACTTTTCAAATAAAATGTATTATTATTATTATTATTATTATAATTTTATAATGAAATTATAATTTTCTGAGAAGTAGCTCTAAGACATTAAACAATTGGTCTGGTAAATGGTCTGGTTCGTATCACCACCGCTCAACAATTAATAAATTTCACGACAGCAAAAAGCCATTCGAAATCTAAACGGATAAACGTCAATAATTGACAGTGAATGATATGGAAAATCCATCATATGATCTTTAGCCATTTTGCCCAGCCCTAACAGACATAATTTGTTGAATTAAATATGTGAATGGTGACAGATAATGGGCAAATGGATACATTTTTGAGTGAAACAATATATGAAAGCACAAGGTGAGAATGGTTCAGAGGCCTATTACGTACAGCTGTGTCACCCACCAATGAGGATCATTGGCCTGTTCTTCATCTGAGATATATTGAACATGCCTGTGAAGACAAAGAGGGACAGGTAAAATCAAACACTTAAAGAGAAAGAGACAAAAAAAAAAAAAACATGTCATGCAGAATAAGTCAGGGTCTCCATTAGGCCCTGTGCTGAATTGTGCAGTAGAGGAGCACCATCCATGAGGAGCATGGGGAGCATTAGTGAAATGGACTGAATCCTCCTCCATTAACGGGAGAAGAAGAGGTGGATTACAGAGAAATTGATGACCTGTGGAGTGTGTCTAAGCCATGAGGAGAGGAGAGTGATCCTCTTTCACTGGAACCACGGAAGAGGGAGACACAAACAGCAGAAAGGAAAATAAAAGGTATTATGATGAGACAAAGACAGGGAAAAGAATGGAGCGATGAATGTAAAGGACAGGGAGGCTTGCAGAAGAGAAGTGTGCAGGGATCTGTTCTGGTAAATAAATGTGTGTGTGTGTGTGTGTGTGTGTGTGTGTGTGTGTGTGTGTGTGTGTGTGTATACCTGCATGCTGTTTCTTCTTCCTCCCCACTGCAGCTCCTATAATCTGCAGAAGCTCCTCATCTGACGCTCCGGAGCGCAAACAATCTCTCAAAGACACCTCTGAGTTTCCAAATAAACACACCTGCAGGACAAAAGTGTACACACACACACACACACACACACAGATACATGCAGTTTATAGAGAATACAAACCAACAAACCTACACCAAAATGTTGCTAAAGCTCACACACACACACACACACACACACACACACACACACACACA
>JBBPCZ010000001.1:47625426-47645257 GCA_037974445.1 Brycinus macrolepidotus | reverse complement strand
CCGAACTCATACAACCATGTCTTTATGGACCTTGCTTTGTGCACTGGGGCACAGTCATGCTGGAATAGAAAAGGTTCTTTCCCAAACCGTGTCCACAAAGTTGGAAGCCTGGCGTTGTCCAAAATGTCTTGGTATGCTGAAGAATTAAGATTGCCCTTCACTGAAAGTAAGGGGCTTAGCCCAAACCCTGAAAAACAGGGGTGTCCCAATATTTTTGTCTATATAGTGTAAGTCTTTCTCCATGCAGAAGGCAGCAAAGTAATACAAGCTGATACACATTAACAATAATGAGCTGTTTTATTTACGAAAAAGTAATAAATAGAAAGGATTATATAGCCAAGTTCAAGTAAAACTGCTGCATTTAATCTTGCAGCAGGTTTGTTAATGATTCCCCACTGCCCACACATGAGGTGCATTTGGAATTTGGACTCCAGTGCAGTTAAGAGTGGTGAAGCTACTTTCAAACTAATCCAGGAGTCCACGTGTTTTGCTGGAGCCCTTTGGGTCTCTGCATGAATGGAAATCTAATGTGATCCAATCAGGACAGTCTTATTCAACAGACCAGCATCTCACACTGGAATACATTTTCTGAAGCAAAAAGTTATTAGTATAAGTAAATGATGGACATTTAAACAGAAAATAATTCAAAAATGAACATTACATCAAAGGTCAAGGCTTTAGTATGGTTGATGTAGTATAGTGGGTAACATTGCTACCTTTCAAACAGAACAGTGGGGTTTGACTCCTACCCTGGGCGACACACCACACTACACCAGTAAGAGTCCCTGGGCAAGACTCCCAACACTGCAACTGTCTAACCATGTGATGCACACACAAAAAAAGTTGCTTTGGATAATAGTGTCTGCCAAATGATATGAATATAAAGATGTAATGTCATACATATCTGAGGCACATAATAAGGGTTCAATGGCTATTGACTACCTGCATCAAGATGTTTTTTCTTTGTCAGTGGAAATGAACAAATTGTAGACTGGTTGGAGATCCTCAAACGCTCTAACTGTTAGAATGACCTGATTGCTTTCAGTTCAGGTGAAAAGAACTTTAGCAGTATTACAGGTTTACTATGGGTTTTTTATATATTTGAGATACACTACATGAACAAAAGTATTGGGCTAGGCCCCTTACTTTCAGTGAAGGGCAATCCTAATGTTTCAGCATACCAAGACATTTTGGACAACACCATGCTTCCAACTTTGTGGCCCCAGTCTTTCGGGAAGGCCCTTTTCTATTCCAGCATGACTGTGCCCCAGTGCACAAAGCGAGGTCCATAAAGACATGGTTGGATGAGTTTGGTGTGGAAGAAATTAACTGGCTGGCACAGAGCCCTGACCTCAACCCCATCCAACACCTTTGGGATGAACTGGAACCGAGATTGCGAGCCAGGCCTTCTTGTCCAGCATCAATGCCTGACCTCATAAATGCTCTACAGAATGAATGGACACAAAGTCGCACAGAAACTCTCTTTAAAATCTTGTGGAAAGCCTTCAGAGAAGAGTGGAAGCTGTTATAGCTGCAAAGGGGGGGACCAGCTCCATATTAAAGTGTATGTATTTGAATGCAATGTCATTAAAGTCCCTGCTGGTCAGGCGTCCCAATACTTTTGTCAATATAGTGTGAAAAAAAGAGAAATGCTTAAAAAAGATGTAGCTGATGTGATGATCAGTCATGCGGTGTAAATGATGGGTAAAAAATACAGCCAAAATACAGTCAAAGTTATGGATGGAAAATATGTGAATCCACATCAGTAAGAAGCTGAATCTCCTTTACCGGCAGTAACTTCAAACAAACAGTTTCCCTATCTGATGATGAGTCCTGCAATGTGGTCTGGACCTGTTCTTCTATCCAAATATGTTTCAGTTTGTGTGTTATTGTGTGGTGTCTTATTTGAGCCTGCTTCTGATCAGCAACAGCATTTCAGTGGGATTGAGGTCAGGAATCCAACTTGGCCACCGTAAGGAACAGAGTTTATTCCACTCTATTGTTGATATAATTGTGCGTTGGATCATTGTTCTAATGCATGATCTAATCACTCTTGAGTTTGACCACACCCTGACACTGTGCTGTAGAAATCATTTTAAATTTGTTGTCCCATAATCACTGCATCTTCTATTATCACTCATGCTTCACAGATGGGAGGGGGTTTTGGTGCTAGTATGCAGCACTTTGTTTTGTCTAGACACAACAGCACCACAAGGTCAAGTTGGCTCCTATCTGAGGCACATTTGAAAGTTTCATTAAGTGTAATGTCACTGATCTTTCCAAATGGTTAAGGGTGTTCTAATGGTGCATTTAAGAGTAACTTATCATTTCTAGTGGTGATCTGAACCAGGGGTCACAATATCTACAACACAAATATAAGCGTTTATTTAAATATTCAAACCCATCAGTCAGCCTAAATGTATATTTATTGATGTAATGATAGTTTCAATTCTGTAAAAATACATTTTATTTGGGGGCTGTTTTGCCTTGCTACATCCAGAATGCTCCTCTCAGCCATGACTGATTTAAATAATATGTTTAGCCTTGAACTAACTATAGTAACACAATGTCTTAGGCATCATATTCATAACTATTTTACACAGTTTATATAGTTCTTTGGGGGAACTTTTTAAAGGCAAAAAGTATTTCAGACATCTGGTTCCTATCACCACCACAGTGAACATCTTAATCATTTAATTGATTAATGTATTTATGAAGAAAAAGATTATTTATTTGTTTTGTTAAAGCAGTGATTAAATGCAGGGTAACTTCCCATGAACCCTACTCTCAGTCATCCCACTACCTTGTTGGTGTCACTGCTGTACTAAGAATGATCTAACACCCAGATAATACCAGTTTAGTGGTGGTCTTGTGGGGTCTTGACCACTGATGCATGGAGTAAACAGGGCTAAGAAACGATACAGATAGACTACTGTCTGTAACTGTAAACTACAGAGAGCACCTGTATATGTAATCCTCCCTGAACTCTACAATTAGACATAATTTCACATGGAAACAGAAAATACAATGAAAACAAAAACATAAACCATTATCACACCCTACATACCTGAGGCACTTAATAAATTTTCAATGCTATTGATTAGCTGTATCAGGATATTTTTCTTTTTTTTTTCTTTGCAAGTGAAAAAGAATAAAATTGGTTGGACTGGTTGGAGATCTTCAAGCACTGTTAGAATAACAACGTTAAGGTGAAAGTATCTTCAGAAATGCTGGTGAAACAGATGCACTGAAAGAAATACCATGTGAAAGAGAAGCACTATGGGGGTCTTTTTTATACCTTGTAAGAAATGAAAGGTTTCTTGGTGAGGAGATGTCCAGCTGGGAAGTAAGGCAGGAAAATACGAGATACATGATTCATCAACTTGAATTTGAAAAGTGTAGAGGGGTGAACACTGGTGGAGCAAAAAAGGTTAAAGTGATGATCAGTCATAGTGTCTAAAGCCTTTTTCTTAAAACATTAATTTAAAGTTCCTCTTTTCAGGGAACCCATGGAGAGTGAGTTAAGGCTGTTGTCGTCCTCTAGTGTACAAAAAGAAAAATGGCATTCTGTTGAAAAACTAGAATATATGTGGGTGTTCATGTGCTGGGCTGCAAAGGCAATTTACCATGAAGAAATGATTAGCCATGGCTAGGCTTGTGACTAACATGTCTGGACTCGTGACTTTGGACTAAATAGATTCCTGGAGTGCCTTACATTTGATCCACCGTTTTGGCAGGGTTAGTCAGTGCCGAGAGAATTTATGAATATTATTCAGAGCAATGTAACGTTGATTCAAAAGCCATATAAAACCTCTCTCTAATGCAGTGGAAAACACTAAGACAGGTTATGTCATATTGGTAGTGTTTGGAATGGAGTGTTAAGGGCAGTGATAGGTCTATAGCTGGAGAAAGAAGGGGTGTACTTGCTCTACAACAATGTTTAAATAGGTGAAACGTGTCAAAGTAACACCGACAAGAATGCCAGGACACAAGGTTTCCCAGAAGAACATTGCCCAGAGCATCACACTGCCACCTTTCTTTCTTGTCATAGTTCATCCTGGTGCCATCTCTTCCTCAGGTAAGTGATGCACACACAGCTGCTGTCCACATGATGTAAAAGACCAGACCACCTTCTTCTATTGTTCCACCATCCAGGTCTAATGCTCACATGCCCATTGTAGGCTCTTTCAATGTTGGACAGTGTTCAGCATGGGCACTCTGACTGGTCTGCAGCTTTGCAGCCCCACACGCAACAAGCTGTGATGCACTGTATGTTTTGACATGTTTCAAACATAGCCAGCATAATTTTTTTTAGTAATTTGTGCTACAGTAGCTCTTCTGTGGCAATGTTCACTCCCATCAGTGAGCCTTGAGCGACCATGACTTCATGTCCTTTCCTGGGCTATTTTTGACAGGTTCAAACCACTGCATACCTGGAACATCCCACAAAATCTGCTGCTTTGGAGATGCTCTGACTCACAATTTGGCTCTTCTCAAAGTAATTCAGATTATTCCGCTTGTCCATTTTTCCTGCTTTCAACACGTCAATTTCAAGCACTGACTGTTCACTTGCTGCCGAATGTATTAATATATATCCCACCCCCTCGACAGGTATCACTGTAACAAGATGATCATATATATATACAGGTAATATTGCGATATTGCATTCCACCAGCAGTCAAATGTGGTAGTGTGGTGGTGTGGGGATGCTTTTCTGAGTGAAATACCAAAAATGTCCCGTCATCAGTCTAAAGCTCAGTTGGGTTATGCAGCAAGACAACAATCCGAAGCTCTTCAGCAATTCCACCTCTGAATGCCTCAAAAGAAAGACATTTTAAGTCTAAATCCTGCCTTGAACCCCACTGAAATGCCGTAGCAGGAACTCAGCAACTCAAACAAGTAGTTCACACTCAAAAACCCTTCAGGTTGTGGCTGAATTAAAGCAAGAACAGTGGACCATAATTTCTTCACTGTGATGTGAAAGGCTGATCTCCAGCTAAAAGAAGTGTTTGGTTGTGGTTGTTGCTATAATACTGGCACAACCAGTTAGGGATCGGGATTCTTTCTTCAGTAAATGTATAAATTAAAAATGTTTTGTTTTATATTATGCTTAGTAGGAGGAAACCATTTAGTGTGACAAACATGCAAAAAAGAGGAAAACAGGAAAACGTTTTTACTGTATATTGGATGACTCTTCTCTACTTGTTTCTAGTTTCTAGCAGTTTCTTTATACAAAATAAATATTTTTCCATTTTTTTCCTGTTCATGTCCACTTTTAGTATAACTCGTTTTTATTATAGTAGAAAAGATTACAAAAAATAAAAACCTTTGACAAAACAATAACGTTGATGGACAGGACATACTTTACACTAAAATGTATGGGAATGCGGGCCTCCAGGCCAAAGTTCAGAAAGACTACAGCATTGATATGTGGTCTATAATAGAGTTTGTCAGGGTGCAACAAACTCTGCAATGTCCAAAAATACAGATGAAACATTGTGGTTGAACCTCTACTGCTTCAGAGATACAGCCTAAAGATCTAGTGCAGTTATATATTTCTAACAATGAACAGTGATGGTCAGGAAATTTTATTGTTTACATTTGCAGATTAAAGTTTCTGAGGCTTTTCCAGCTCAGAGTGCAGATGATAATAAATGTCCAGCTTGTGACCTGGTCTTTGAGACAGTGTTATTTCATGCAGTGTCAGAAGATGGCAGTGCATGCTAACACACTGCTAGGTTTAGTGCCTTCTTACTGTAATGGCTCAGGGAAGGAAGTCCATGACTGTGACCCAGAGAGCAGTCCAACATGGCCTTTTCACCCACACAGTAACTACGGTAAATGTTAGAAAACTGCTTTTTTCCATAATACCTCATTTTCTCCATCGTCTTATGATTAACAAAGAGGCCAGCTGGAAATTTTACTCAGTAGGTATTTTTTTCTCAGAAAAAGGACTTTAGGTCACATGCAGTCCTAAGCTGGTCTGTTTCCATCTATTTTGCAATGAACAAGATTACTTTGTTATCCATAAAAATGATAAAATATCTCTTAAAAAAACATGAATTACTATTTTCATATCCAAAAATAGACTAACAATGGCTACATTTTCCAGTTTACTTTCTATACATTTCATTTCATCAAACTTTTTGTCCAGCTATGGACTTGTTTATTTATTTTATCCTTTCCTTTTTCAGAATTACAGTAGGCCCAAAACTCTTAGACAACATTGAAAACCTGTTTTTTGATTTACAGCTGGAAATAAACAGCAGATTCTGGACATTTTTGAAGAACTGAAAATAAAGTTGTAGCATTTTCAAATGAAGAAGAAATATTAGAAGATTAGAAGTTCCCTATTCAAATTTAATCAAATTTATATATTTTTTCTGTTGTTTGTTTGTTTATTTTAGTCTGATGATCCCTTCAATCGAACCATGTGTTCAGTCAACTCTCGGGTGGATTTAATCTACTCACCAGAGACTTTTGCACAAACTGTAGAGCTGGCTTGAGTACTGAAGGCAAAAGAGGAATATACTGAATACTTAGAAATTCTGAAATTCATATAAAAAAATTCACAGATTCTGCATTGCTATGCTGATAAAATCATCTCTAAGGAAACATTATGCATTAAATTAGAAGCTCCTTCATGAGTGATCCCAGACTTTTGGACCCCACTGGATGTGTGTTACGTCACAACTTGTCAGTAAATACCACTTATGGTATTTATGTGCTTGCTCATGCCAGTTTTAAGGAAACACTCAGAAGTGAATATTTGGACATGTACCTCTTAGCCCACACTAAGGTCAATCTAAAGTTTAAATTTCTTAATGATCAGTCATAGCCTACAGCACTGACCACACCGAGATACATCTCTCTGAACAGCACGGCTTTCAGTCTGGGGTCGACGGAGGACGCTGTGAGCGGTTCTGAAGTGAAGCTTCATAAATTGATACTGCAGGCTGTTCATATTCATATCAGCCTTTTATCTTTGTACTTTTGGGCCGAATCCAAGAGTTCTGAGCAGCTATTGCAACACTGCGAATTGCAAAACTGACGTCGGGCCTGATTCAATGGAAAACCGCAGCAATAACCGAGATGAATTACCAGCATAGGATTGCCTTATGCACAGATGTGTGACTGGAATAAGCAAAGAAATAAAGAAACAAAAGAATTACATAATGAATGAAGAAACAAGCCTCCAAATTTCCGCTTTTTCAATTTATTTGAGAGTAAGACATCTTCACAACAGACATGTACAGCTCCAAACACAACTGCAAAAGCCTTTGAATGATTTTGAAATAGATTTTCACTCCTAACACCGAGATGTCAACTTAGTAAAGACTCATTATTACATCATTTGATCATACTGAGTCATCCATTCATGTTCATAAAGTCAGGTACCGAATGCACCTTGCCCACCAGTTCCGCTTGAGGATGCTTTTTAGAGTCGGAGCCCTAGGACCAAGTGCTTAACATGCTTAACATGTGTGTTATGACATGAATGTCGAGAGAACTCCACAATGCCCTGTGTCTTCCATGTCTCTTGTATTTCTGTGGAGCGAGCCCAAATAGGAGCAGGCCATCACTAAATCATGGAGTTCCTATATGTGAGTTCACTAATGTCTATAAATATGAATCCCTGTAGGTCATTTATGGCTATTAGTGTGGCTTGTGATTTGTGACATATAACTTGTAAGACCTAAGGTGTCTTTCTGGTTTCTACTAAAAAAATGGTATCAGTGACACACAAGCCATTGTCAATTGAAAGTAGTGCAGGTTTGCATACAACTATAGGTCAAAATCAACGAGAGAGTAGAGGCACTATGGGGGCGGTGGTATATTATTGTCTATGGAAAACTGGCAGCGAATGGCTTACTGATGGATGAGAGAGGTGCATTCAGCCAAGCATGGACCGACGTAAGAAAAAAAACAGAGAAGTAGCAAACCCTTAACAATCATGAGATACCCACCAACATAATCAAACTTTGTGGACAAGCAAAGTACAACTATCAAGAATACCATTTGCATTTGTTTTTATTATTATAATCCATTTAAATAACCAAAGGAACAAACACTGACATACATATTGCTGTTTTTGTTGATGTTTTTTTTCTGTCTTTAAACAGTTAAAAGCAATTAAAAAAGAGAAGAAGATTGGTCGGAAAGCAGGACATGTACAGAGGGTTTATAGATGGCTTGCTTAAAGATCTATAGGGTTCAAAGACTGACAGACAGACAGCTCAGAGTCGTCACACACTTTCTTTTTTGGTATTAAACTGATTTTTTCTGCTTTTCTCCTTAATTCTTTCTCTCTCTCTCTCTCTCTCTCTTTCCAAACAAAACAAACAAACCAACGAACAAACAAAAAAATCTCTTCCAGATCCTTAGTGGCCATGAAAAATTCCCCCGGCATAAATAAGCAACGAAAGAAGGTTCCTTCAAATCTATGCCAGCAGAAGCAGCAGCTGATCTCCAGTCTGGCGAAGACGACAGAGTTCTCTGTCTGCTTCCCAAAGGAATGTCTGAAGTAAACAGTTCAGATATATTGCAATTGACATCCAATCTCCACACTACACCCAACCTTGTGATAAGAATTCTGAAGCGCCTCGGCATCACTTTGTGATCCCTTGCGGTTCTTTCCATGCCGGGCTATAAGAGGAACAGCCTCTGAAGCGATCAATCGGAGTTCAGTAACAAAGTGCATCTGGTCCCATGTCTGGCATTTGAGGCCAGTGTTCCAGGGAGATGTGCCCATTTGGCTTGGTTACGTTTTCAGTCCAAACTCTATGAGTCTGCGAAAACAACATGTATGAATGAAGTCCTAAAAGTACTTTAGAAAAGTGAGACATAGTCATCATTGTTTCCATGTTAATACCACAGTGTCTGCCCTATAAAAAGCAGTATTGCCTTGTAAAGGGTTGGAGGCTGAACCTAATATGGCTAGAGTTTGTCCTCAGGTACACACCCCTGTGTTCTGACATGTTTTGTACGCCGTGTGCAATTGCTTTTAGTAATGCTTGTGTGGCTCACTCACACAGACAAAAATCCCTGACAAATTCATCGAAGTGTTCTTTTTTTTCTTTTAATTATACATAGCAAAAATAATGTAAAAGTCTGCAACATTACCAAGGTTCTTGTGCCAGGTATAGATAAAGTCAAAGAGGTCAGCCTTTAATAGTACATGTTTGTTTCGTTCTCTCTGAGACACTGAGGCTCATCCAGTGAACCCTTGACATGATTTCAAAACAGCAGGACATAATATACAACCGGACAATATTCACACAGGTCATAAATACAAAGGGCAGTCATTGGAAATGTCACGCCGTTTTTTTTTTGAGGACGTCCACCGAACTCTGTAGTGTCCGATCCCAGACTGTACCAAACAAGGACGTGACTTTTTCACACGCTCCCTCTTCCCCAGTCTCTTTTACTGTCCCGATCTTTTCCCAAATGACAGGGAAATACTTTTCCCATCGAGTGCTTTTGTCAAAACTCGTGCCGGCATTCTGCGAGCATGAGTGAAAATCGGAGGAATGTTAAAGGTTTCCTCTTTCGTTCGTCTCGATTCTGGTGTCTGCAGTCCAGCCATGTCGTTCTTTGTCATCGCTGAAATGGCGAGTGGGTGAAAAATTTTAAACACATAAAGCCAGAACGCAAAATAAAAAGAAAAAAACTCCTCATTTCAAACCTTTATTTTAAATAAAACGAGCAAATTAGCCCTTGAGGGTTCTCGGCTTCGTAGAGATGAGGTCCTGGGATGGTTCCCAGCTGGGGCATTGACAGTGTCTCAGAGAGCCAGCAGGGTGGGCGAGTTGAGCGAGTCTGAGGATTGGTCTCCGCTGCTGCTGCTGCGCCGGTGGGCTTTGGAACATGACTCTGAGGAGGGCGAGGGGCTGTCGGGCTCCAGCATGTTGGGGTAGGTGAAGATGAGGCTGGGGTTGCTGGGGGTGGACACCGGGGTGGATGCAGCCACCACAGGAGTGTTGAGACTGTCGCCGTCTGAGATGTACATGCCACCGCCCAGGCAGATGGGTTTGATGACCGAGTGCTGGCTCTTGCCTTCGTCGTCATCCTCGTCATCCTCCATGGGTTCCTGCTTGACCACCACTGGGCTGAGGGTGTTGTGGTGGACCCGTGGGCCCAGACCAGGCCGCATGGTCAGAGGGAGAGGGGCGCACTGCTGGGGAAGCGAGCCCTGGTGGCGCTCCTCTGGTGGCAGCTTGCAGACAGGGTTGTGGGCCACCAGCATGAACTCCAGCTTGTCCTTCTCCTTCTGCAGCGTCTCAATCTCTTTCTGCAGGTCGGCCTTTTCCTCCTCCAACTTCTCAGTCTCCTTTATTACAAAAAACCAAAGACAAAATATATTTGAGATGGGTAAATAAACAACATACACTTTCAACAGCTGCAGTTGTGTGAAAAGTTTTCTGTAGTTATTATTCTCTAAATTGAGGTTCCTAAATGGTTCTTGGCTTTGACATATTGTTTTAGGAAAAACCCTTTAATTGATATAGAACCTTTGTATTACACGGAAGATCTTTAAAATTTAAAAAGATTCCTCATAACTGTGATTTATGAAAATGTCTTGAAAGGGCCTTCCATTGAAAGGTGTTTCAGGAAACCAAAAGTGGTTCTTCTACATCTTCTTATTCCAAAGAAGCCTTTTTGGGCAGCTATTTTTAGAGCGACTTTCTACAGTCCTTCTTACTAACTATAAGGGCAGTGTGTTCAGTTCTAAAGTGCTAAAGTTCTTTGTAAGGTACACCCAAGCGAATAGAACATAAATCAGCACAGCGCCAACCCATGAGGCCTATCCCTGTTTCAACTCTACGACCTTTTCAGTGCCATATGACACACCCTAACAACAAACAACCACACAATGTACTCTCAGATCTAACCACAGCTGCCGCTGTTGGCACACAATGTTATTTAGGGCTGCTTAATTATTAATGCAGTTAAGAATGACATTATTGCTTATTCTGGCATATTATTCCATTATTAATCTTAAAACATGTTATTCAGTAACTACTATACATCATTACACTGTATACCTATATATTTTTGTTGCATGGACCTGTCTTGAAAAGGTGGGTGGGGTGGGTTAAACAGACTCATACGACATGACTAGACAACCAGCGATAATTCCCTGGCTGTCTGAGTGGGTCAGTATAAGGAAGAAGGAAACTAAAAGCAAAGCAGCCCTCATTCTTACAAAGAAAGAAAGGGAAAGAAAGACAAGGAGAGAAGGTAGAGAGTACCCTGCCATCACAGCTTTATGATAGCTCCTTATTTGGTGAAGACTGAAGTACAGAAGTAGGGGAGGGAAGGGAAAGGCAATCAGATAGCAGTGTGCATGTGGGGTATGATGGCTTGCGTGGTTTCTTCTCTCGCACAGTATCAGACGTTTGGTCTCCTCCACCCCCTGCAGCACATTCCTTGCTCATGGTTTCGGATGGACAGCTTGAGAGGCGGCATTGTGGGGCTAATTAGTTCAATTACAGCACGTATCGTCTGGACGAGGGGGCATTCCCACGTGCTGCCAGACAACATTGGGCTTTTATAGCTGCACAGGCCGAAAAAGCTTTGTGGCTGTCTCCAGCTTTTGACTGCAGGCGGGAGCGACTAAAAGTGGCATAACTTCCCTCTCTAACGCACTTATGTATAATAACTAGTTGCAAAAAATAGATCTGAAGAAGAGCAGATGGAGTCAAAATGTTGCATTCAATTAAACCTCGTCTTTGAGGAATATTTCTATGGAGTGCAAGCACTTAAATCCTTTTTTTCCCAAGAATGCTTTCAGCCTTGAGGTTTCAGAGATGCTACCACTGCAGACCTTTTCCACAGTGTGTGCTATTGTGTGTAGATTTGGTCTCGTTCAACACAAGCGTGTAAACTCACCCCTTGCAGCATCTCGGTCAGCTCTCTCCTGCGATTCCGGCACTTAGCAGCGGCCAGCTTGTTCCTCTCTCGTCTCACTCTCCTTTTCTCCTCTTCCTCTGGCGTCAGCTGTAACACACAACAGGAGCCATGAAACAAAAATATCCATGGGCACATCCCTGCACAGCAGTCATCATCCATCACAGTGGACTAAATTATGGTCCCTCAAAAGCGTTCAGTGATATAAAACCAGATACATTACTTGCAGGTACAGTTGTATGCAAAAGTTTGAGCACTCCCTGGTCAAATGACATATTTTACTGATTTTTTCAGTGTAAAATTTATAGGAACAAAATGAAACAGGGCATTTTTCTGCAAATTTTAGTCCACAATGTCTATTTCTTTGCTGAGTTTAACACATTCAGGAAAAACATAAAATATAAATGCCATGTCTTTTGCACAGGCCACGTTTTATATTTTCACCCAATATGTTACATTCAGCAAATAAACAGTAACCGTGCATTAGAATGTGCAGGCGTGTGTCCTCCCTAGGGTTTGTGTCCTTAATTTCATTTAGAAAATCAGCAAAATGTGTTATTTGCCTGGGGTGCCCAAACTGCACATAATTGTACATAGCTGTCATTAAATATTTCACAGTTTTCAAAAAATTGGCTAGGAAGCTGAAAGAGATGCGACAGCAATGATGAAATGACTGAGAAAGACGAAGAATAAATTTGTAATAAAATGAACGTTCAGAATGCCTCACATTTCTAATATTGCAACATAAATATTGTAAATTGATTATTACTGTATATTATTCATCATTTGATAACCTTTTTTTACTTCAGTTAGTGAATAAAACAAATGAATAAATATACAATACACTGTACAAGTTATTATATAGTAACAAAACCAATTCAAATGATTACATACTTTTAAATGGGAGTGCGTGTAAATGTCTGTGTATGAATGGGACTGTCACACCATGTTACATGTAATAAAACAACAGAAACGCACCTGTTCGTCTCTCTTGCGTCGTCCGCGAGTGTCTCCGATAGAGCGGATGACCCCGGGTCGCGCAAGGGCGGTGTGGCTGAGGAGTCCCGGGCTGCTGGACACGGACAGGCCGTATGGGTGTGGGCGAGAGTACGGGTTGGACATGGAGGTGATGACTGTGGGCTGGACCATCCACTGCAGGTCCTGGCTGGTGGTTATGGCGTTAATGGTGGGAATAAAGGCACTACTTGAGCCAGGCATGTCGACTCTGTACTTCTGTAGAAAAAAACAGGGAGGAGAAGGTTAGAGGAGTGATGAGAACAGAGATTTGCTTTAATAGGTCAGTCGAGATGGAGGTGTGGATGGTTAGGAAGCACTGGCAGCAGCTTTGGAAAAGATTTCAGTAAGAGATAAGAGTCACAAGGACACTCTTTAAAAGATGCAGCCCTGTGACGAGCCCATGCAATTTGTTCTTGGTTTCTTGGATATGACTCCTTTTACACCGTCCACCATTTATCTGCCTCATGCGCCACCGTCATCACAGAGTAATGAATCACACCGTGCAGCAGCTCTGACTACAGTCCCTAGCCTGCATGACCCTCATAGCGACACAGTGACACACTCAGTGAATCATGGGAAAACCCATAGTCCTCCCTGACAGCAGCCCATTAGGGTTAAGATAATAGCCTCTGTGATGCAACGGGAAACAGAGTCACTCAGTGTGTGGAAACTGAGCAGAGAGGATGGTTTCTTCACATACAAGCCATGACCCTCACACAGTGGAATCAGGAAAAAGAATGTACTGAAAACCCACTAAATGGAAAAAGCATATACGTACACACTACTCTTATTTCTCTTCTCTAATAAATCCCTGCTCAAGTCACTTTTACTCAAACTATCTGACTTTCTGTGACCTTAACTGTTCTCTTCTGCCTCTCTGTTCCAAGACTCCCTCAGGTTAGAGCTCAGTAACCGCCGCCTGTTGAGTAGCTGAATGTGTTACCTGCAGATACGAGTTACTCATTAACCAGCCAACTTATCAAAAACATGATTAATGTGTAACACCGCAGAGTAAAGTTGGTGGACCTGCTTATCTGAGCCGTGGCGTTGCGTTAAATTACACAGATTATTCCAGTAAGCCGGGAAACGTGCTATATTTAGAGATGGCAGAAGTGTGAATTCCCTCACATTCCCACGTCCCAGTGGAATTTCTAACGGGAAGGTGATTTAAGGGGCTTCGTTTCCTGCAAGTCAGCTGCTGTGTTGGACCACGTCATTTCTGGAAAGACAAAATACCAGGATTCAGTGCCAAGTCCCGCGTTTGGGTTTCAAAAAGAGCAGCTCTGTTCTCTGAGGAATATAGTAATGAGGAAACGGTAATAGTGGCTCACTTGTTTAGGGGAGATTTAGTGTGTATTATTTTATATATACGTGTGTGCGTGCGTGCGTTCGTGCATGTGAGTGTGCGCGTGCGTCTATGTGTATGTATTTATACTTTATATATGTACATGATATTTAGACAGTCCCACCTCCTGCTCAGTGATTGGCTGGTAGTAGCCCTCATAATTTAAATATGTATATTTACAAGTCTACAGTGTGAATTACATAGTCTGTTGTGTTAAATTGAAATTAATCATAAATTCTTTATTTTAGACTATTAGAGGAATTTTAACAGGTTTTTAATTCTTCCACTTTCACTGTTTTCTATGGTTGCTATGGTGACTTCTTCAACTGTCCAATCAGCGAGCTGTAGAGGAGAAGGAACCAGTAGCCAATCCCAGCACGGGAGGGGCGGCACTACAGCCGTTCCTGGTTCAGGAGGCGGAGCAACACTAACCAATCGCATTAGAGGAGGCGTGGTTTTGGGTGAAAATGGGTGGGGAGAGAAAAGACATGCCGCTTTTTTATTCTGGGACTGTTTAATTTTCTGCTGCCTCTCAACTTTCTTTCAGACTTTTAAAAACCGGCTGATGATCACATAACCCATACAAACTATAAAATTTACATAATTTGATCTGAGCGATTCGTGAGATTCGTGTATGGGTTATGCGATCATCTGCTGGGTTTTTGTAAGAGATTTGATGATATAAGAATGTCAGTGGGGAGTTGAGAACTGCACACTCTTCCCCAGGAAGTGGCTAAACTATTGAAAAAAAAAATACCAAAGGTCTGACGTACAACACTCACAAAAGTGCCTTTATTTTACACTGGAGAACAAAGTCAGCATCCTCTCAGAAATCATGCAGCAATTTCCCCAAGACTGTTGTGTAATACTCAGCACAGCCTTAAACCTGAGTGGTGTTTTTTCATGGGCAGAACATTTCATTTTACACAGAAGTGTCAGACCCGGCTTTAGGATCTGGCTGCTCCCCCAGTTGTACAGCACCACAGCCTCTGCCCTGGCTCTAGACTTTACTTTCAGACACAGGGGCAGATGGTGGACTGGTAGTTAGGGAGTTGCCCCTGCGATCAGAAGGGTCTGTGGGTTTGAATCCCAGGACTGCCAGTGGCTCCACTGAGGTACCCTTGAGCAAGGTTGCAGCCCACTGCTTCACTTGGTGAATGGGTTAAATGCAGAGAAAGAATTTCACATTGTTCACATTGTATGCTGCGTTGTGGTGTGTTTAAGTGTGACTATAAGGGGCCACTTCACATGTTATGTCAGATATGATTTCAGAAGTGAGTGTTCCGGTATGATTTCAGAGGTGAGTGTTCTGGTATGATTTCAGAGGTGAGTGTTTGGTGGCAGTGGAAGTGGAGAGAGCTTCCTGCGGTCAGTGGCGCGCAGTCTCGGTGGGCTGCTTTCACATTTATGCCCACCACCCACACACACGTACTTCAGCTCACAAAATCATAGAATAGCATTTAACTGCTCAGTCTCTGTCTCTGTTACATATATAAGATCACCATGTCACAGCAAAAGCTCCACTGGTAACACCTGCAGCACTGAATTATAACACTCAGCAGTGTCGAATAAACAGCTACAGCGTTAACTGAAGCCCATCTGGACACAAATAAACACTGCAAGGATGAATTAAAGGAGTTTTTGCTGTGAAGCTCCATTTACATATATTTACATATACACACATATAAATACATACACACACACGCACGCACACATATATATGTGTGTGTGTGTGTGTGTGAGTATACACACACATATATAAACAGACACACATACATATATATATATATATATATATATACACACACACACACACACACATATAAGTGTCATATAATATGTCTATAAATAAAAATGCATGCTCTTCGTAACAAAGCATGCTGTTGGTCATATTATCCAGTAATTTATGTACACACACACACACACACACATTTATACGACCAATATATCCAGTCATACTTATAAGTTCTATATATTTCCACATACTGTCTTACAAACTGGAATATCAACTCTGACTAGCGCTCCCATCCCCCATTACTGCACTATTTCTGTTCAGTGTGATCTGAAGCATAGCTGTTATAGAGGAAATGAGTAGTTTCTTCAGAGAGTTAATTTCACATCCACATACTGAGGGGAAAAAAAAGAGCAAGGAAATATCCAAACTGGATTTCGTGGTATCGCGAGAAGTGGGTGACCACCACTTCTCCAGAAGATCTTTAACGACATTGTCCATCTCTGCGCTTCAGGCTCTCCTCGGCCAGCGATCGTTACACAGCTGGAGTCGGCTGTTCGTGCCCCGCTGAAGACTCGGGGTGGGCAGCAGAGGCAAATCAATGAATAAATCGAATATTCCTCCAGGGAATTTACTCTTCTGCTGCTGAGCCTCACACAAAAAAAAACACACACCCACACAACCCACAAACACACACAGATAACATAAAGGGATGAAGCTTGCTGGTACCAAGTCTAATTCATGTACGATTCAGACTAAAGGTGTACAGAGGGTACTCAACATCCTTTCCCATCCAAAGGCCAGAGCAAATAACTCCTACACACATCAGCACTGCGATGCTGGATGGAGTTTAGCCCTCCTATTACTTAGAGGGTCAGTTTGATCCCATTAAGCATGTCTCTAATGTCTCTAATTGACATCAATTTTCTTGCATCCTATTAAAATGACTTTGGCCAATTTTATGGGGAAAAATTGGGTCCCCGTTGAAAACGTAATAGGATGATGTTCTTACTCATTTTGTGTTCTTTGGGGTCAGTTTAACCCCAGGCCGCACAAAATTGTTCGGGTTGTATTGGATGATATTTTGAGGGTGCTGTAATAAAACTTGAGTAGCAAATTTAATTTCAACAATTTTCTGGAGGGCTAAGTTGCTGGGGGTCAAACTGACCCAGAACGTCAAGGGTGTTATTACATCTGAACATAACAACGTGAGGGCTTAGAGAAAAGAAAACGGACCACAGCAAGAGAACTTTGCAGAACAGTGTGAATGGGAGGACAACGTTCTATAGGGCTAATGAGGAAGAACATTCCAGATAGGGAAAGGACATTTTAGAACAAAGTGAATGGGACAACATTCCAGAGAACAGTGCAAAAGAGGAAGAACGGTCTAAAAGGTGTGAGGGAGAAACAACACTCCAGAACTGCGCAAACATGGAAGAACATTCCAGAACAGTGCGAATGGAAGAGAACAATGGAATGGAATAGAGGAGAATATTCTAGAACCGTATGAATGGGAGAGAACACCCCAGAACTGTGAGGATAAAACAACATTGCAGAGCAGTGTACAGAACAGTGCAGAACCATATGAACAGAACATTCTAGAACCGCGTGGAAGGAGAACAACATTGTAGTGCAGTCTGAGCAGGGGAGAACATCCTAGAACTGTGTGGATGGAGAACAACATTGTAGAACAGTGTGAAGGGGGGGGGGAACACTGTAAAACCGTATGAATGGAAGAAAGAAAACACGCCAGAACCAGGTGGATGGAGAACAACACTGTTCAACTGTGTGGATGAAAAACAACAGTGTAGAGCGGTGTGAGCGGGGGAGAATATTCTAGAACATTGTAGAACAGTGTGAATAGAAGAGAACATTCTAGAACCGTGTGGATGGAGAACAGCACCATGGAGCAGTGTGGACAGGGAGAACGTTCTGGAACAGGACCGAAGCTGTTGGTCTTAAGACAAGATTATTGCAGAGCTCTCTGTCAGTCAGGCCTCAATGCTGCCCAGACCGTACTGGGGAAACTGGTCCTGTACTGGTGTTTAAACTGAACTGACGTGGACAAGCCGCTCTCAGAGCTGAGGGCTAAAAACACTTCGCTGTTCATTTTTTACGTCTTCTGTGTGCAAGCATGGCATTAACCCTCCCATTATGTTTGAGGTCAATTTGACCCCATTTGATGTTTAATGCCTCTAAATGAATAATTACCATCAATTTTCTACTTCACATTAAATTACTTTCACTAACTGAATGTGGACATACTGGGTAAACACCAAATGAACATTATGATGGTCTTCAGTGTTCTGTACTCATTTGGTACATGTGCAATGTAGTAGAGAATTGTGCAAACAGTATAAACAGTATAAGCAGTATAACAGCATAACAGTAAAAAACAGTATAAACAAATAGCAGCTTCATCTAAACAGCACAGTACAGCAGCCAAACTTACTATACAGTGTATGAACTGAAATGTCAGTGCAGTATGCGTCCGGTGACTTTCAGTGAATGTATATTGGATAAAGTGGCTGTGCATAAGTATAAGTTCAGTATAAACAGTTTGTGGGGGCAGAGGGGTGGGGTGAGGAGGGTACCAGGGGGCGGCATGGAGTTGAGAAGCCTGAGAGCCTGGGGGTAGAAACTGTCCCTCAGTCAAAAACCTTCAAAACCCTCCTGAAGACTCGTCTGTTTAGAGAGCATCTCCTCTCCTGATGATCTATCTATCTTCTATCACTACTCCTACATAAAGATTTAGCACTTAGAACTCTCCTCTGGTTCTCACACTGTCCTGAAACTCGAGTGCTTCCTCGTATTGTAAGCCGCTTTGGATAAAAGTGTCTGCCAAATGAATGTAATGTAATGTGAAGGATGTAATGGAGTGTGAATAGTCCATGTGAGGGGTGGGAAGGGTCCACCACAAGTACCTGACACATAAACTTGGGCAGCAATTTTAATTTCAACCATTTTCTGGTTGAAATTGCTTGTCAAATTCACAACAAGCATAAAAGATGTTAGTAAACCTGAACATAACATGAGGGTTAAACTTCGGGAGCAGTTAATAAAGGGTTAATTACGCTGTACCACTGCGAAAGGTTTCTGGGTTAAGGAAGGTTTATGTACGACGGTTGAGCTGATTAACTATTACACTTCGGTGAAACTGGCATCGACGCTGGCACACAAAAACCCATCGGCCGTCTATCGCAGTTCTCCACTTTCAACGCTTCTTTCTTTTAGACTGGGACTTTTTTTTTTTTACACCTTTCATATTCACAGACCTGCTAGTGGGTCCTGATGTGTCATTCCTGACTCCAAGAACTTGACAACAACTCTATGAACTTGTTTTATTTTTGATGTAGCTCCTGAATGCTGAAGCCTAAGATTGTTTGCGAAGTTTTAGGGGTTAAACATTTTGTTCCATTTACAAAATACTCCAATCTAAAGCATAAAATTTTTTTAAAAAAATAGTGTTTTCATACCAAAACCTGTTTGTAATTGTTTTTGTGTATATCAGAATCAGAATCAAAAAACTTTGTTAATCCCAGAGAAAATTGCTTATGCAACGAGTGTAAAGACACACAGAGAAAAATATAAAATACAGTATAAATCCTAAATAAAACTACAAAAGTACATTTTACAAACACATAAAAAAGGTAGGAAAATGTCGTTTCTGTGATATGGACCCATTAAGAAAGGTTAGTACGCTGTGGCCTCATGACATTTTGATTTTTCTACATTGTGTGGACATACACTATATGGACAAAAGTATTGGGACACACCTGTTTTTCAGGGTTTGGGCCCCTTACTTCCAGTGAAGGACAATCTTAATG
>JBBPCZ010000001.1:47606941-47621872 GCA_037974445.1 Brycinus macrolepidotus | reverse complement strand
CACACACACACACACACACAGACTCTCTCGCTCTCTTTCTCTCTCTCACACACACACCCACATTCTTACATGCACACATAGTCTCTCTCTCTCTCACACACACACATACATAGTCTCTCTCTTTCTCTCTCTCTCTCTCTCTCTCTCTCTCTCTCTCTCTCTCTCTCTCTCTCTCTCTGGTCTGAAGTTCAGTTTGATCTGGAGCTTCAGATCCCTGAGCTGCTCTGTACGTCTCTGCTGTTGTGTTGAGGCTGCTGTGCACGTCCGTCTCCCTCTGTGTTAAACAGACTGAGAGTGTGTGCTGAGTACAGAGGTGATAGTGATGAGGACGTGGATCAATGTTTCAAATCATTGTAAAGACAAGGCTACTAGACATTCAATACACGTACCTCCTTCCCTTCAAGGCCTTTTACAGATGTGTGTGTGTGAGAGAGAGAGTGAGAGAGAGATCATTCTTAGTATTTTTTTATTTCAAAACCTCTAACGCTTGATGGCATTTCACGTCTTTGATGCACTGGAAGCAGGTGCCTCTGGGCAGTGGGCAGCAGTGGGCAGGAGAAACAGATCCATGCAGAAATGTAGGACTGCATGGCAGATAGATGTCGCCGGTGGTACAAACAATAGTTTAAATGGGGGGATGGGGCTGTGTTTTGGGGTGCAGAGTGTAGACTGATATCGCTGGGTGTGTATAACAGTTTGTAACCCATCAGAAAAAGTGAGAACAGTTTTTCTTTTAAAGAGCTCATATCACAGAAAACCAAGTTTTTGACTAAACAGTCATAATGCAGTATGCAAACATTGTTCAAGTTTCAGACCATTCACTCCTCAGTCCATATGGTCCATATGAGGCTGCAAAAGCATTTTAAAAAGCATTATTACACAGTTATTTACATATATCTGACTATTCAGCCTGCAGTGGTTTATACAGCAGCTCATGCTGAAAGTTGGAAGTGTTTCAGACCACTTTCTGAATGAGCCACAATAAGGGCAATCAACCAGAACAGATTTACATATATCAGACTCCAAGGCACAGTGACAGACTGTTTTATTCTAAATGAAATTTTTATTTTTATCCAGCTTATTTTTGATTGGTAAATGTCACAAATATAAGCCTCTGTGTACCTCTAAATTTGAGAATTAGTGTCACAGATGCTCTAAAGACCTCTGAACGAAATGTTTGACATTAGTAGTGGCAGTAACTAAGGCATGTGGGACTTTTGACTGGCAAGTAATTGAATTCTTGCATTCCTGTTCATGACCAATCGACACAGTAACACAATCAGACTGTTTTATTATAAGGGATATTTTTTATTTTTATCCAGCTTTTTTTGATTGATAAATATACTCCTCTGTGTTCATTTGAGAACAAGTGTTACAGATGCCCTAAAGACCTCTGAACTAAAAGTTTGATATTAGAAGTGGCAGTAACTAAAGCATGTGGGACTTTTGACTGAATTTTGCAAATTGCAAGTAATTGTATTCCTGCATTCCTGTTCATGTGCAATCAAGTGATACATGTCATGCAAATTCAAAGTGCAGTTTTTTTCTGTTTCTTCCACCTCACGGTCACCACGAAGAAGATCCCAAAGTGCGTTTGTGATCTGATCCCTCTGATGAGCTTTATAGGATGTGAGGAGGTTTTCGAAGAAGCTCTTCTGTGGTGACGCGTGTGCTCGGACCTGGCGGACGTCATGTACTGTTATGATCTCTCGTTACGCAGGGAAGAGGGACTTACAGCAGAGCGCATGGAGAATTAGCACCAAATCCATATACAGATCAAGCAGGTTAACAGGTTCATGGGAGCTGTGTCCTTTTGGGTTAAAACAGGTGGGGAGAGCTCTAGATAGGCAGCACAGAGTTTAGAGTTCTACATATCAGACTGTGTGTGTGTGCTTGTCCAGGTGTGTATAGCAAAGACATTTTACAAAAATGAGCTCTTTTCAGAAACCTTGAACCCTTGTTTTCTACCTTCTTATTTCAATACAGGGAAGTAGAGCTTTCACGTCACACCCATTCACTTAAATGGCTAAATCTCAGTATACAAGAATCCCAGGTAAGTGAACGCCACTAACGGAATAAAGAAGGAGGATTTGAAAGGACCTACTGATGCACAGTTATCTCGTCTGCTGACTGACTAAAAGTCTATCCCATTCTACTAAAGCAAGAGGACAATGTTGTCATTAAAGGATTAACACCCTGGCCCAGATTATATTATTAGACATATTCCTGCAGCCTAATCTGATAACGCTATATGCTTTATAGCACATGCATGTGGTAGAGCCTTGACCGAGGCAGCATAAGGTGGGTGCAGATTAAAGCACAAAACATACTGACCACAATTTGACCCATTAATTTTTTTAGCCGCCTCAATTTTTGCATTTATAGTGGTGCAGAGAAACCTGCAAGCAATTGTTCACGTCACATGCATTTACATTGTTACATGCATTTGTTATAAGCAGAATTGATTCATGTATTGCTCTTTTTATTGTGTTTCCTTAGCAAACTAAATCCTTCCACAGCACAAATGAAGAATAACAGCTCATATCTCCCCTTTGAAAGAGCTGCACTGGTGACCTGTGTTGGTCAGGGTAGATTTAACATTCTTTAAAGCTCTAAATGGCCTTAATGCACCTGCATGTTCCAATACATGGTCTTAGGCTTGCAGCTACTGCAAATACCCTCCATTAATGTCAGAAAAATTAGTACTCTTTCTGTTGTTTCACTTCTGAACTGTTGAACTCTGTTCCACCTTTTATTATGCAGTCAAGCTTGGTACACATTTTTAATAAACATTTGATAAATATATCTCTTTTTTAATAAAAATCCACCTCTGTTTAAAATGATCATCATAATTAAATCAGTGTTATTAAGCTACGCTCTTAACCTTTTTCTTTTATTGCACTTTTTAAACAGTAACAGAAGTAAATCACTAAATTCGGCTTTAAGTTCTTTTATTACTGTTTTTACTGCATGTATGAACAAAGCTCTATAAAGTTATTACACATAATAATAAATGCTATGCAAATGACAAATACATGTGCTTTATATAGTATTATTTGTCATGAATGACATCATTATGAACATGACATATAGTAATAGATGTATTATATGTTTTATACTTTACTTCTCAAAAGTGAAAAGGAGAAAAAACTCATACCTCATTTGCTTAAGCAATATTATGACATAATCTGGAGGAAAAGTTTAGAAAATCAGATTTACACGTTTTCAGGTTGTTCAGCTATGCAGTGTGGTTCTGTTTGTTTCTACAGTTCGCAGTAAACCCTGCTGTATCCTAAACCACATCCACAAGTCTGCGCCACGTTAATAAAGAGCTGGATGTGGTCTGAGCTGGTTGAGAGAAATTTTGGGTGACTATAGGATGACTATTAACCTCACTGATCCAGCACTAAACTGATGAAGCAAAATTTGGACTCTCAATTGGCTACATCTGGGGTGAACTGAAAATTGTGTACAGTTGTCCTACTATTCCTTTGTCTTGACAGAAATGCTATACAGTTCTGTTTGGAGCACGATTGTGTTGATACTGTTTAATATGCTGTCCTCAAACATTGATTAGTCCCTACACTTCTCTACTGTCCACTCTCAGTCCCACTCCATGAGCTGTAGCTTTTCCAGCTGCCTATCAGATTCATCGGTTCATGTTAATTCATTAACTCTACCCAGTTGACTGTTCAGTATAGTATTCAACACTAAGCTTAACTGAGCCAACTCCGTTTCGGCGGGATCCATCAACCCTGGTCCATGTGACCTGTGTGTCTGGGTGTGTGAGCGTCTCTGAGGCCGCTGAGCAGATGCCTTGTGGATTACCGAGTGGTAAGGACAGCTGATACAGATTAGCGACCTGACTATCTCTTCAAATTTTATTTGCAGGTTTCCTTGGCAACTAATGCTGAGCAGTGCAAAACAGCAGACAGCCACAATGTGAACATTCCAGGCCCAGGGGGAATATGAGACTCCGGGGGGAGTAAATGAATTCATGCTGGAACATTTCCACTGATTAGGCTAGTCACATTACAAGAATGATTGAGCGACTGAGACACAGCACTGGTTTGTCAATTGTACATCATTTACCTGCCGTATGATATCCACTGCTTAGGTAATGCGTTTATGAGAGAAGAAGTAAAAACCACCTGTATGTGTTGCTGATATTTCCTTTTCCGCTCTGTGCATTGCAGATTACTATTAATGGTATTAGTGGCATGTGTAATGTTCACAAAATGCACGTTCTTATAAGTTGGAACCTTTCCATGTGCTGAAGTAGGTAAGCAATTCATCTACATCTGTACTCACAGAGGACAGCAAACAACAACGCGTCCACTGAAAACCCCCAAAACCACAAGCTTGGCAACAGAATATGCATGTTTATTTGTTTGTGAATCAAAGGAAAACCTGGTGACCTCTCTCCAATGACTCAGTGTTGTCATGGAAGCTGGCATTCGATGTTTAGTCTTGTCTTAATAAGTCCACCAAATGCTAGTGGAGCCATTTCGACAGGCACTGGTCGATCAAATGTATTATTTCCGTCATGACATCATCCCTTCCTACCACTAAAAAGTCAGTTGCTTTACCTGGGGCTCCAAATCGCTGACAGGAAGAGCTAATTTTCAACCCAGAAAAGTGGCACTGATACCCTAATGTGTTGTCTTTACATGCAGAACATCGGTGCTGTGGTTTGGAGAGACTGCGACTACTACAAAAAGCTGTGTGTTCCTGCTACAATGGAAGGAAGTGCGTCACAGACGCATGGCTGACTTGAAACAAAGAGCGACGGAACGGTGCGGTGGCTACTCAAAAACAATGGGGGGGGGGGTGAGAGGAGTGTGATGGAAGAACTGAACAAATAGGGGAGAAAGAGGAGAGGTGGGGGGACTACAACACAGGGCAGAAAGTGTCAGCCTCACTTTTGAGGGGTCTTCCCGTAATATGTTCATGTTCGGTCAAGGGAACTATGACCCATCAGAACAACTCTCCGTTCCGAGAGTGAAGTGGAGGAAAGAAACAGGGGCAAGGCTCTCCTTCGCTGTTTATTTTTCTCTCTTGCTCCAATAAGTGTTTTTCATCAAACGGAACGCAAAGGGAGAGTTTGTTTCTGGTTGTTGTTGACGTCGGTGCATAAGGTTTACAAGAAGTAGGCTAAGAATGGAATGGGGGGGTGGGTGTCTTGCAGTGTGGAATGTTAATGGATTTGCTTGAAACACAAGTGCACCTCTGTTGTTTGACTGTCAGATCTGATAAGGTTCCTGTAACGCTGTCCACATCCCGTCTCTGTGTGTAGCACACAAGGTTGGAATGCAAAGTTGAATGAGTGGGACACAAAGTCGGCGTCAGTAAAGCAGGTGCAACTCACCACAACAAGATTTGCTTGTAAGAGAGCAAAGCATAGAGGGGATGTGAGAAGTGTGAGGAGTGTGGGATTCGGGTGGGGGGGGGATTACTTCTCAATTTAAAACACAAAAGCTTTTAGATGGTTCATTTAAATCAATTAATGCCAATCAATCAAAAATGCCATAATTATGTAGTCAGTAGTCAGCTAGGATTTTTATTCATAATAGTGTACCAAGAAAGAAGCACATATTTTCAGCAATTGCAATCTCCAGCATCTGAATGGCAAATGTGCAAGTTTAGCACTATAAGTGTCCCTTTTTGACCCTCTAACCTAAGAGGACTTAACACTGTGCCATTGCGAAGCTGTGACCCTGAGTACCACTTTGTCAAAACACACTAAACTCACTGCCTGTCACAACGGCTGAGCCAATATCCGACACAATCTCAAGCATCTACTCTTCACAGTCTGAAAGCCTCCACTGTCTTCTCACATTTCATCTGTTTCTTAGATCTCGTTCCTGGCTGCAAATTTGTAATAAGGAAAAGCTTTGAGCCCGCGCTTCACAACAGCCATTGTTTCACACCATGTCTGGCCTGTTGGTACAGACACAAAACACTTATCTCCACCTGCTCAGCTCTATCACTTGATCTCGACAGAAGATCAGGAGGACTGAGCAGAAATAGAAGCATAATATTTATGTCTGATTCAAAATAAACAGCATAAGAGGTCATGCTGACAGATACTGTCACATCCATTTTTTTAAACAGAGAGATTCATATTGTTCTTTTAAACACATTTTAGACAGAGTGGAAGCTCTGGAAAATGAGGGTCTACAGGTCCCTCGCTGGAGACTACTCCTCCGGAGCATCCATTGCTTACGGTTGAACTGTGGCTTAATGTGAGTGTTGAAATGTGGAAAATTTAATTAGACTGCCAAAGGGGGTTTGTGTCACTTGGCACGAGTGAAGCAGGGCCACCTCCCACCCACCCATCCGCCGCCTTAGCTAAGCTGCTCTCTCTGCCATGGGGGTCCATGCGGACCTCGTGGGCATGACCTTCAGGCCAGGGGGCCATGAGCAGAGGGCAACAGCTTACAGCTGTGCTGTTGTCACGTGTGCAGAGCAATCCAAACCATTTAACAAGTGCACTTGTACATCTCAGTCCTGATTAAGGGTGTTTATAGCTGCCATGTCCAAGTAGAGCCAAAGATTCTGGGGAATCATGTGTATACTGAAGACTATTTCTTCAGTTCTAAAGCCTTTACAGTATGTTTTCTATAGCTGCAATCGTCAGATGCTGTTTCTATTGAGCTGTGAAGGACAGAGACAGTAAAGTTTATTCACTACACTGTCAGCTGCTGCACAGGTTTCTTAGGGTGGTAGAGGTCAAACTGTTTAGTGATGTTTCCATAACTATAGTAGTGACAGTGCTCATTTGGTGATGGCTGATAATCAGGTATCTTACATCGTGCTAATGGTGTACTGCAGAGCTCCAGTCTGGATCCCATGTCATTGAGCTTGCATTATTGATACTTCTGTCACAGTGAATAAGTGTGGGTTGAATGTATATGCTAATCACACCAGACCTGAGGTCGCCTCTTCTGTAGACTAGGCCAGGCAGAAATCTCTGCATCTCTGAAACCTCTGTGGTTGAAGAGCTTAAAGTAGGTTGATTTTTTCCCCCTGATACTTCTCAGGCAAGTCGAGACATCTTGAAGCATAAGATAACACTGCTTTTGACCCCCAGTTTATCTGACAAACATTAGGATTAATAGGGAAAAAACATTCCAGAGGTAATAATTACATTTTGAGCCATTTTCCTGGACAGGGGATTAAGCTTAGTCTCAGACCAAATTGTAATGTCAATTGTGATTCACCAGTGAAAAGTCTATTGGACTACACAGTAAAACCAGCAGTGTTAAACCAACATCTTAAAAGTTCCACTCCAAACAGTTAAAAACCACTGTTGACAGAGTTCAGCTTTTAGTGTTAACATAACACTGAATGGCGTTAAAAAAAGAACACTTGCCGTGTACTATGTTACACACACTTCATCATTAACACTTTGGGGCATTTAACACCCTGACTGTCAGTCCAACTCTGCTGGAGTGAATAACATTTAATATTGATAGGCTTTTGAAAGGCTTGTGTAAGTTTAAACTTAATATGAGTCCAAGAAGCCAGTCTTATACGTCTATTTAATCAGTTCAAAAACTAAAATAGACTTTGTGGAGAAACCCGTCTTCACTCAAGGATTCCAGTCTCCATGCTTGTAAACATTTTTGGAAGGGTAAACAGAGGGCCCCTGGCCTCCTGATCCACTCCGTGCAGCTGTCTAAGTGACTCTGACTGTGTGTCACTCCACCTGACAGGTCTATCAGTGAGACAGGCCATCAGAACATGTCCTTCACCTTGACAGCTCCACAACAGCCAGCACTCAATCTGCCCTGACAGCCGGCAAGGTAGTGCTGCAAGCAGGCCAAAAAAATGTTCTCAGGCTGAGGAAGAGGAGGATGAGATTAAGAGATTGAAAATAACATAGAAAAGTGGAGGAAAGGCCAAAAAGACAGGAATGAGTTAAACAGAATAATGAAGAGAAGAATAACTACATTCACAATCAAAGTTAAGTTTATAATGACAGACTAATTTAAAATGGCAGGCTTTAAATGACAGGCTTATTATTTACCTGTTAAGACTTTTCTAATAACTACAGTATAAGTTACATAAGGTGAGGAACTGAAGTGTAGACCCATATATAGAATAGATTTCCCTGACATATAGAAACCTCTAGAATGAGTTTCCCTGATAAGGACTGAGTGTAGTCTTGGGCAGTACAGCATTCACAATGAAGATTCTCCATTAAAAGTAATGTGTGGTTCATAATCCATCTTCAGGGAACTGAGCCCTAGTGTTTAAGTGTTGAACATTCGATGTGCCCCCATCATCTGCTGGATAAAATATCCTGAGAGTGAAACCTCGACAGTATTATGTGAGGTTACATAAAGCAGCAAAACAAGTGTAAGATGTAGCTCGGCTCCTTAAATGCAAATGGGATGCTGAGAGTCTTGAAATCACTGACCTTATCCTCCGCGACTGAGGCTGGGAACAGTGGCTTTTATAGTGCAGCTGGAGATGGTCCATCCCAAATGGGGTGTCAATCCCTCTTAATTCCCCGCTAAATAGAGGGAAAGCCAAAAGCCGTGTGCCAGGGCTGAAGCACCTGAGGGGCTGTGCTTGTGTAAATCCATGACAGGTTTAAATCGAATGCTTCTGATCGCAGCCCAGAGGAAAACAGAAGAAAATCTGCATTCATCTTGTCAACCCCTCATCAAAAACAAACCTCATTTAAAAATAAATAAATAAATAAATAAAAATACACGCCCAAGCAAATTGAGGGGGAGACAAAAGCGGAAACCTGGTAGTGCCAGAGCCAGACTGCTTTTGATCCGCTTAGCATGGCTTTCTCCTGCCTTTTGATGCATGGCTAGGAGGAGAGTAATTAGCAATTAACAATCAGGGTTTAGAGAGTGGAAGTTATTATCGACCAGGAGGGAAAAATATCTCGAACGTTGACGGGGAGAGTGGTAGAATATCCGTGTGTCGTTAAATAAGGCGAATAGAGAGAGAAAAAAAAACAGCAATAATTCTCTCATTTCCACGACATCTCGGAGGCCATTTTTTCCCTGCTCACAGATCAAACGAGCTGCAACAAAAGGCCCCAAATCCCCCCACTCTCTCCCGCTCTCTCTCTCTCCCAAATTAGCTAAGCCTCTCAGCTCCATCATCCCAAACACGGTTCACGTCAACAAGCCCAGCCACGTAGCCGAGTGCTGCCGCCACCACTGAAATCCCCAATCCCCCCAATCCCCCCACCCCCTGCTCCCCCACTGCAACAAGCTGATGAAGAGGAGAGGGAGGGAGAAAAAAAAAAAACTCTCACTAATGTCACTCTGAATTTACAGGACACAAAGTACCCAAAAGAGTTCCCAGAACAGGAAACTTTTGTCAGGCTTTCTTCTCTGTCTAACCTCCTTCACCCCCACAACCCGACTCCCCCTCTGTAGTGTTTGTCTTCACCAACTTTTGTCCTTGTGTATGTCTTTATTTTCAGCCGAAATATGACAAATAAAAGAGGTTGTGAGGGAGGAAAATTGCGGGGCCTGACAGCTCGGGGAAGTCTTCGGTGGTAAACAAGCGAAGGCGGCGGCGGCGGCGGCGGCTCCCCCAGCCCTCGGAGCCGTGCTGACATATTCAGGCCTGCACAATGTTCCCCATTTCGCTCCGATTAGCTCCCGCACACAGCGCTGCCCTGTCTGCTTAGCGTCTCCGGGGACGAGGGGCTGATTCAAGACGGCACTGAGGATTCTCAATCATTTTTCCTTTTCTTCTTGCTCTGTTTTCTCTCCACATCAAGACTCCAGCACTTTCTCTTTTAAGGTTGGAGTTCAAATCCTGGTTTGAACTTGATGGCTCACTGATAAGGCAGCGACGCTCTCGGTTGGGGGTCGGGAAGTTTGCCAGTTTTTTTTTTATTCTCTGCCCTGAGAAGTTCCCCTGGGTTTCTGAGGTAAGGTGAGGCTGAGAGGCTGTGGCTCTGAAAGAACCAGGCCTCAGGGTGATAGCCCCAGGATCCAGCCCTTCGCTCTGTGGAAACCGAGAGGTTCCACTTGGTACGTCACTACAGAGTTGAGCAAATATGTCTCAGTGGGGACTGAGGAACCAGTGTCTTTACTGAGCCCTCCTGCTGTACAAAGCTGCCATGAGAAAACCCCCGCAATATTCTAACCATACTGAATTTCCCTATGTTCTCCTGAGAGTTCCACACTGACGTGATGAGGGCACGGAGGCCTGATTTCATGCTGTGACAACTGTTGCGATGTTCATAACAATGTCAGCCTCTAAAACAGAAAGGGCTGCTATGTGGGTCTCTCATAACTGTACAACTCACTTATTTCATAGTTAGAGGGTAAGCTATGGTCTAAGAGGATAATTAACATAATATAGTACAATTAATATGATAAATGGGGAATTCCACTGATTTTTATGGAGAACCTTACAGATTTCCTTACAATGATGATGACAGAAACCAGGGTGTCTACAGGTGTACAACATAAATGTAGCCCTTTTATTTACTATCCAAACCCACCAGAGAACCTACAGATGTAATGTTGATGATGGTAAAATAGAAAATGGTGATCTGGTATCTGTACATCTGGAAAGAAAGTGGAAAACATTTTCTTCTCGTACTACTTTACAACTCCCTGCATGTACTCCTCTGCCATGAATAGATGAAAAATATTTCATGTCTACAAGGTCATGCACCTCTCTGCTATGAATGTTGTTTTAAATTATGTTTTAGGTTAATGTCTTAACCCAAAACTACTATCAGAAACCAGGCAGTGTGACTGTAACCTTTCCATATATTAACTTTCTGTGGGAGCCTTACGTTTCAGATGTCTGGTTCCTATCCCCACCACTGTAACTTGGTATCTCTAAAACAGAGCATTTTACATCAACCCTCTGCGAAGGACGTCTAACCATTACATTATGAAGATATTCAGAAAATTTGTTAGTTTTTAATAGGTTACAGTGTCAAAAGAACTAAAAACTGTCTTTTTTTTAACCTTGAAAACCGATCAGCTTTATGTCACCATGTTCATAGTTGACTTGTCGCAGGTTGTTTCATACATTTAGAATGAGTTGCACCTTGGCTGAAAAACTTCGAGAAGCTACAGTAGTACACCAGAATTTTCCATAGGCTAAATCACTGGCTTGGAATGATAATGCCATGGCAATTAATGAATCTAAGCATCGTTTAAATTGCCAAGCTTCTTATTTTCTTCGGCCTGCTGCCATCGAGATGGTTTAAATAAGGCAGGATTAGTGGGTTTAGCGAATTAACAGCCAAGTTGGCAGGCAAGACCTCTGTACTAAAAGTAGAGAGCATGAGGGGGGGAAAATGCATCTTCCAAAAACAAGCTTGAACTACACCCCATTTTACGGGCAGGAATCCGTGTCCTCAATAGCCCAGGTAGAGTACTTACATTTGTTTGATCATTTGTGGAACAAATGTGGACTTTGCAAGGGTTTTTCTATACTCATATAAACAGTTTCATATGAAACATATTAAAACTGTCCAACAATCTTTACATTTTATTATGTATTCAGGCAAAAGAAGACATGTAAATTGGAAAAAAAAAGAAAAATTGTGATCCAGTGCCGCCTCAAAGCTCACCCAAAGAAGTCATCAGCATCTAAGCCGTCTCTCTTTAAACGAAAGCTAATGTTCCTAAGCCTGACGAGGCCAATCTGGAAGCGGGTCGAGAAAGGTTACCCTGCAGAACATGGATGGGAGCAAAAACAGACTAAAAGAATCTTGCTTTTAATTCTTTTATTAAGAGACTCGATTCTATTAAATGCCCCAGATACATTCATCCCACAGTTCCCAATTAAACATGACAGTTGCTACATTACGAACAATAAATATAGCAGTAGGCCGGCCCCCAGGCCTACAAAGACCCTTGACAATGACCCTCGTGCTTAATGATGAAAAACAAGCAAGCACACACTGGCATTCTCTCTCTCTTTTTTTTTTCCTCTGTTTTCTCTTACACCCTCCCCCTCTCCTCTCCCTAGTTGTGCATTTTGCTCATGCAGCATCTCTTCTGTTGCAGCGCTCAGACATGTTCACTCTTCACAAGAGCATTATCGTTGTGTCTAACACGATCAGAAGCAAACATCATGTTCAATCACTAACAGATCAGATAAGAAACACAAACGCCCACCCACCTTCAACACACACACACACACACACACACACACACACACACACACACACACACACACACACACACACACACACACACACAGCTTCATTACTCATTCAAAATGTAGTTCAACTCTGATTGATGTACCCAGATGCTCTGGTAACTAAAACAAAAGTAACTGAAAAGTATTCTGGTCCCACACTGACCACCATAGTGTTTCAGGATGGATATGTTGGTCCATGTCATTTGATGTCCAATCTGGGAATCTGTGATGAAATTTATTTTGATATTTGATTTTGATGTATTTTCCTGGGCACACAACCTATATGTAGAACCGTGTCATATTCAACTTTGTTATACGATTTGTTCAGTGCGTGTAGGATGAAGAGAGAATCAGGCTGAGGTTGGAAACAAGTTTGATTCTAATCTCAAAGAGTTTCACAGTTGCACTTTACCGCAGTGGCAAACAGTGGCTATTAGAGCAAGACCATAAATATCAAAACATGGTCAACAAATGAAGGAAAACACACTTTTCTGATAATGCTAATTTCTTCCAGCACCTAATTGGGGTTCCAGAAGTGGTTTAGCACAGAGCTAACAGCATTGCACATAAACATTATTTTAAGTTCTGGACTAAATACAAACATCTTCCATGTTTTGTCTGAAGCCTGTAACTGACAAATTAACACACATACATACACACACACACACACACACACACACTATAATTCATCCCTTGGATGAATTGTTTGAAGCATTTCTAGTGTTTCTCTCAGTAAAGAGTCCTAGCAAAGGTTAGGTGGCTGCCTGAATTCACAGTCAGTGATTTATCAAGAACTTCCAGGATGCCCAGAGTGTTGATTTCCTTCTTTAAGTTGGTTCTACCCAGTGTAAATCAAAATGTGATTGGTTGATTTCTCTCATTTTGAAAGTATGTAGGTGACCTCCATCCTGTACCTGAAGGCCAAACTAATGGGTGAGTTCACGTAGCTACTTAGATACCACATAGAGAGGAAATCCTGATTAGATCATTTTCCTTTGGGTGCTTCAAGAAATTAACTGATTCCAACCATTACTATCTCAATAAGAAAAGTACTGCAGTGCTTCCCAAACACAAACACGATTCTTTGTAAAAAATAACTAAAAAGGACAGATCTTTAGGCCTTCTCTGGAGGCCTAGAAAGCCCTGAAGGTTCCTCTATGCTTCTTTGTTGCCAGTGAAGCCAATCCAACCAAATGCATCCAAAGATTGGATTTTTATATTCTAGAATGGTAAAATTGTTGATGTAACTTCAAAGCAGACTGGGGTTCCATTCCCTACAAAGACCATCCCAATAAGTCCTTGGGCAAAAGTTCGAACTCTACATTCGCCTACCTCTGTATCTGATTTAGAGATACATTTTTCTACTCTCTATAGTTATATGTAGGAGAGTTAATTACAAAAGTTCAGCTGATGCTTCAAACAGAAACCTATGAACGTGTAGGCCTTTAGTGATGGAGCTAAAGAACCCTTACTTACCATAACCAGTCCCCCACATCATGAAAAGAGAGCGAAATGTGTGCCATGGAAGCCTTACTGTGGAAAAGTGATGGTCTTTGGTGTGACTGAATTTGAGAGGATGGTGGGCTGATGGTTTTACTCACTACCTCATTTGTGCTTGTCACTTTGACGTCACGAGTGTATGGTAATAAAGAGATTTTGCATGAAGTTATGACCTAATGTACATGACTGTACATTAATCAATTTTAAGCAGCAGCCCAGTGCTGAGAAGAAAATGCATTTATTCAAGCTTTTTTTCTGTACGGAGACCAGACATGGTCCAAAAACAAAATGAACTTAAAAAACAAAAAACATTTAAAAATATCACATAAAAACATGAAGTATCCGTGTGCTGGGGTCATAAAGAGTAGTACATTACTGACACTTCAGTTTCTTAACAGTTTGCTGAAATCTGTTTAGTAAACAGTACAGTTCAGACTCTCGTCAGTTCCAAGCAGAACAGTAAATATTTTTCATACAGGCTCTTCATTGTGGCGTCTGAGTGCTGCTCCGTGTTCTGTATCCGAGATCAAGGCCAAGTCTACTCTTCAGTGCAGATTTTACCAGCCATTTCTCTTCATTTCATATGTGCAGGGTTTTCCTCTTAGACTTATCCTAAATCTACAGCTTTCCATTGGCAAAAGCCCCCTCCTGGAACTGAGGGATGAAACTCTTGAAGTAAGCTCTATATAGAGAGGGAGGGAGAGAGAGAGAAAGAGAGAGAGAGAGAGAGAGAGAGAGAGAGAGAGGGAGAGAAAGTAAAAAAGAGAAAAAAGTCTTACTTTAGATTTTTTAAAAAATAATAGTTTTCTATTTAAAAAAACAAACAAAAACAAATAAACAAAAAATACAACAAAGCAAAAAGAATACAGTGTTCATTTGGCATCCTAGATTTTCCAAAGTTCACTTTAAAGAAATTCAGCATTGACAGTTACCATCCAATACTTTCAATCCAAATACAATCAGGAGCTGCTGATAGAATTGCCAAATCAGTGCAATGGCTTGGGATCAATGGGATTCTGTTTTCTTCTAATCAAGACAGCTAGCTTAAAAAAAACAAAAAACAAACAAACAAAAAAAAAACAAGCAAAAAAACAAGATGTTCTTGTGTTTTACAGCATTTGTTTACTTATTCTAATGTCAGAATATTCTGAATAAATGGTCAGAATAAATAGTTTTAAACAATTTTCATGAATGTCCAATTCTTTACACACACACACACACACACACACACACACACACACACACACACACACACACACACACACACACACACAC